>CATIWQ010014764.1:0-20277 GCA_949673415.1 Euphorbia schlechtendalii
ATAATAGCAATAACCATCGTGAGAGTTTTCTAACTAGTGTTGGTGACTGGCACGAGTACTTCATCCGGTCTATCTTCGCGACGGCTTTTATCCGGTAAGATTGGAAGTAATGACGTAGCTTCTTTGTCAACCAAACCATCATTGTGCAGATTTTCTCCACCAAGGTGTAGCATGACTCATACTCGAGTAATTTCTTGCTCAAGTAGTACACTACATGTTCTCTTTTATCTTCGTGTTCTTGCACCAGCATGGCTCCAACTGATAACTCCTCTATTGCTAGGTATAGGATCAGGGGCTTTCCAAGTTCTGGTGGGCGGAGGATGGGTGGGCTTAACAGATATTGTTTGATTTTGTCAAATGCTATCTAACACTGGTCATTCCAAACTACTGGTTGGTCCTTTCAATGTAGTTTGAAGATTAGTTCGCAGATGGTAGTGAGTCTGGCGATGAATCTGCTTACATACTGTAGAGACCTCAGGAAAGATCGAACTTCTTTCTCCATTTTTGGCGCGGGCATATCCCTAATGGCTTTGCTTTTATCAGGATCCATCTCAATTCCTTTTTGGCTAACTATATGCCTTAGGAGTTTCCCTGATGTAACCCCAAATATGCACTTTTTGGGGTTTAAGCGGAGATTGTATTTCTCGATTCTAGTGAGAAACTTGTCTAGGACAGCTGGATGTTCCTCCCTAGTGTTGGACTTCACAAGCATGTCATCCACATAAACTTCCACCTACTTGTGGATCATATCATGCAGGAGGGTTGTAACTGCTCGCTGATATGTTACGCCAGCGTTTTTTAAACCAAACAGCATTACCTTGTAGTAGTATATGCCCCATTCAGTGATGAATGCTATCTTGATCTTGTCGTTATTGTCATTAGTATCTGGTTATAGCCTGAGAAGCCATCCATGAAGGAATACATAGTTGCCCTTGCTGTGCTGTCGACCAGTACATCAATGTGGGGTAGGGGCAAGTCATCTTTTGGGGAGGCCTTATTCAGATCCCTGAAATCCATGCAGACTCTGACCTTGCCATCCTTCTTTGCTACTAGGAAAATGTTGGCTAGCTACGTCGGGTATTCAACCACTTCTAGGAATTTAGCTTCAATTTGCTTTGCTAGTTCAACCTTGATCTTTTCTGCCAATTCCGGCCTTATGAGACGCAGTTTTTGTTTCACCGGCTTGATTTGAGGGTCAGTTGGGATGTGATGTTTCGTGATCTATCTGTCCACTCCAGGCATGTCCTCATATGACCAAGCAAATGCTGCCACGTGCCGTTTAAGTACATTTGTGATCTCTCTTTTTTCTTCAGGATTCAAATCATTGGAAATTGTCACCATTTTTGGTGACTCATTTATGCCCAAGTTAATTTCGTTTAATGATGTATCATGAATGTTAAAGATGTTATATGTATGATCATATGAATTCATGGTGCCGTCAGGTAGAACATCTAACAAGTAAGCAAAATTGTCGTACATTATTGAACTGGCCTCGTAGGCAAAATTGTCAAAAACATCAGAAATGTTCATTATTACATCATCTATTTCCTCCTCCATAGGCAGAGGGGCTTCAATTGTTGCAGCAGCAGGTGCGTCAGTGATAGGTTCTGCCTCGAGAGTGGTCTGTGCCAGCTTTTCAGTGAGGAGCTTGATAGTGCCTGTATCGCCTTTATTCATCAACCCGTTAACAGCCTTGGTGAAAGCTGCCATTGCATCTTCCAGTACTCTGTCCTTTCCAGACTCCTCAATCGGGGTTACTGCCAGGATTGGTTTTTCTTCCAGATCAACATCAACAGGGGGTTCAATCAGCTTACCAGTCTTGAAGTCAAAGACATCGCTAAATAACTCGAGCCCCTTGACCTCTTCTCCGTTCAGGATCGTCGGTTCTGGTTTTCCCAGATATGCCTTAGTGCCTTCGGCTTCGTAAACGCTTACCATGTTATAGAACATGGTCTGTTTGTGTTTGTACATCTTCATACCCGAGGTGAAACCCATGCCTAAACCAGGTGTGACAAGGATAGGATCAATGGCCCTGATAATCCCCTAATGGTATTTTCCTAAGCCTTTACCAGGGATGAAACCCTGCTTCTTCATTTAACCTCTAAGCCTTCTAGGGAAAAAATGATATCCCTTTGGGGTCTCACGTTGCTTTTTCCTTTCTTCAGTGGCGCCATTACCACCCTTAGCCCTTGCATTGTTCTTTCTTCAAATGTAGCAGCCACCATCATAGATTCCTCATCAGCCTCGATCATCACTGGCCTCCCTTTATGAACAAGCTTTATCTTCTGGTGTAGAGTAGAAGGGAATGCCCCTATTGCATGGATCCATGGCCTACCTAGAAGCAATGAATAAGTTACTGGAATATCCAGCATAGTGGACTTCACATTAGAGGTCACTCCTCCAGTGGTGACCTCTGCTTCAAAGCTGCCTACTACGCCCCTCTTTGAATCATAGTAGGCTTGGATTACCATGTCAGATTTAGCGAGCATATCCTCCATTAGCCCTAGGTGAGGTAGGACCTTAAGAGGATAAAGATTGAGAGCCGAGCCATCATCTACCATTACAAACAGTATTGCGCGATCAAAAATTTGAACCCGGATAAATAAAGCTCGATTATGTAGCCCCAGTTCCTGTGGCAGTTCTGATTGATCAAAAGTTATTGATGGTATTTGAGGGGGGACAATTCCTTCCCCGATGGTAGCACACATCTCGATTACCGAGGTTGTAGGCGTGGTAGGCATTTCCATCAATCTCTTAACTAAACCCATCCTATGCTTTTGCGATGTCTCAAGCAACCTCCAAATACTTTATTTTGCCTGAGTTCCCTTCAACTGATTTATCAAAGGGTCTACATCTAGCATATCTTTATCCACCTTTGGGGGTAGAGGTGGTTCAGGCTGTTCTCTTGCTATTTCCTCTGGCCTCGAGTCGTTGAGCTGTACAATCTCATCCCTCCTTAAAACTATACCACTCCAAGTGACCCTTAGTACTCCATTCTCCATTACTCTTGTTTCTCTGGAATTAACCCAAGGGTACTGGTCATATCCGTCCTCCGCTTGGTCGAATAGCCCCTTCAACTTGTAAGAATCCAAGTTTATGGGCTTCTTTCCACCAGAAATGACCTCTCCCTCAACCAAGGTTCCTTCTTTAGGTTTCCTCTTCCTTCTGGACTTGGGGACATATGCATCGAGATCAATTAGCACCCTTGCAGGTGCTTTCCCAGATTCCATCTTTATTGCATCCCTCCATGGTTCACCCCCCTCTGCTGAGAACACTTCTACCAAAGGATCATCTTCGAGGCCTTCATCTTCATCAACCACTGCAGTTACCATCGGATTAGACCAAGATAGCATCGCTAGCACAGAATCAGTGGGTATCCCTAATCCTACTGCAAGGACAATATGGTGCTTGGTTATTATCTCCTTGTCGAGATGATGAGCGTGAAAAGATAACTCATCAAAATCTGGAACTGCCAGCCTTGCCAAGTGATAGCGATACCAATCCCGGGATCCCCCTATTATCAATTGTACAGTAGAAAGCTCAGATGGTCTTAGCACCAGCACTAGATAGATAAACATCCATTGCTTTATGTAGCTGGTGAGCGATTCTCCTTCCCTCTGTACACAAGCAAGCAGATCTCGCATGGTTCGTTTCAGAGGTTCTAAAAATGCGAACTCTATCTGGAACTCTGCGGTGATGTAGTTCCAATTGCTCTTAATCTCAACTGACTGCATTTCGTACCACTAACTTGCTACTCCTGCTAGAGAGCACGGAAATAGTGTAGCTATCATATCTTGAGAAAGACCCTGTGCTCGACATAGGATATAAAACATGGACAAGTGGGAAGATGGTGCATCATTCCCATCAAAAACTGACATACCGGCTAAGTTGAAACTAGCCCTCGGGACTTCTTCCCATTCTCTGATCACTCGATTACTTGACTCAGATTGAAGCATCTCCATTACATCGTCAGAGTCCATCCCATACTCAATCACCATCACATACTCCTCTCCTTTACCGACCAGTGCTTCTCTTGACAATTCATTCCCTAAGCGAAGCGACGTAGGTTTCTAACTGGTAAATACCGGCATTCCAACAAAGTTGATCTCAATAGCTTTAATCTTCCCCCCGCATCCTTGGTGGTTCGACTCTTCTTCCAGCATTTTCAAAACCCGATTTGGATCGCTTCCCGACCCAACCATCATCATGAATTCTCCAAGCCCTTCAGACAGGCAGCTCAAGAATTTCCGCTCATATAGCCCCAAGTTAATCATTCCTACCCTCACCTCAAAATTTGGTAAAGGGTTGCTCTTCGTGCTGGGCTTGAGTGCTGGCTCATGGATGACCTTATCAGCCACCAGCTTCTGAATGGCTTTCAACAGATCTTTGCAGTTATTTGTGCGATGCCCTGCGGCTACATGATAATGGCAATAATTATTCTTATCTTCCAGCCTAGGAGGGACATGCTTCTTCAAGCTCTCTAACTGATTAAGTTCACGCAGCTTGGTGAACAAGAATCCTAAATTAGTAGCATATGGCGATATGCCATGATATTCTTCCTTTGGTAACCTAACAGTGGCTACCTTCTCTTCATTCACCAATTGTATTGTCGGTTGCTTCGCCTTCACTTGCACCGGATTGGAATCATTCTTTCTGTAATAGGGCTTAGCAACCTACTGCCTCGTTTCCACCTCCATGGCATCATAACACTCTATCTTCTCAGCTCGAATGAAAACTTCTTGATAGCTGTGGAAAGTTTTGGATCCCAGCCTCTTATGACAAGATGGTAGTGCACCATCTAATAACTTTATGATCATCTCCGGTAAAGATAGGCGAGACTGTAAACTCACTTGCATAGCCATCCATCTCTCAAAATAGGGCTTAAAATTTTCTCCTGGTTGTTGCTTCACCACCTCCTGATTCTGCATGGGCGTGATTATTAGAGTATTAAAACACATAGTGGTCCACCATTGCTTGGGATAGACATCCCCAATCATATAATATATCCATCGACAAGTGACTGTACCACTCATTTATAGGGCTTCCCAACGTAACAATAAACAATTTTTCCATCAATCGATCACTGATCCTCAAAGCCCTCATCACATTCTGATAATGTGCAATATGTGCACGAGGATCAGTGTTGCCTGTGTACTTCTCAAATTGAGGCATAGCAAAAGTCGGTGGTAAAGTATCCTCATCCCTAACTATGGGCTATTCTGGGATTGCACCCCTCTGCCCTTGCACATGAGTGGCTAAGAACTGTCTCCAGAGTTCAGCCATTCCAGGCTGTTAAAGGACAATATTTGGGGTCTCTGAGAAGCCCCCATACTGCAAACTTGGGTAGTACTACCCCTGACCCTGAAATGTCTGAGAGGGTCTACCCCAGCTAGGTACGGTGGGCTGAGCCACCCCTTGAGCAAAAGAAATGTAATTAGAAGAGAGCCTAATCTCCAAAGACCCTACTGCCTTTAGGCCAAAAGAAGCATGCCCCGGCTACCCCTGGAGGAATTGGCCGCCCATCTATGGCTCATATACTATTTGCGATTGACCTTGATAGAGTGTAGGGGTGATTATGCCAGCACTTGGGAACACTGAAGTTCTGCCCTGTTAGAGCTGTGCCGCCAGCATTTGGCACCACATCATTCGCCCTCTGCTCAGGCTGTTCAGTTCTAGTGTGATGATTGAAGAGTGACAAAAACTGGTCACTATTGGCTAAAGCATTCATAGTTGTAGCGATCTCGGCGCTCACATACGATTGGTTGGCTGGTGGGTTTTGACCCTCCCCAAGAGTCTGCTCATTGATCACATTCTCTTCCTGCAGATTAGACATGTTGGGGAAATTACAAGGAGTGTTTTGATCTGAATCCAAGCTAGAGTCGGTGTACGGAACTCCTTCTTGATGAGCTGTGATTGGAGATAGACGGATTAGCCGGCTAGAAGCCCTATTCTAAGTTTTCTAATAAAATGGCTTTTTCCTTGCTGACATATACAAGGGGATCGTTAGGGAATGTTGTAAAATCATGATGTGCGATTGATGCGTGAGATGTTTAATGTTATGGCTGCGGAAAAGGGTTAGCGTACCATGATGTAAGATAAAATTACACACAAAAAAGAACAGAATTGTTAGTCCATGCGATGAATGAAGGTCCATTGCTTTTGAGATCCGTATCCTATCCTTGGGACAATTTAAAGTGGAATGATGTAATGAAGTGGCCTAATTACTCGTGTGGTGATAGGTCAAAGGTTCGAGAGCTAACTCCCTATATGTGTGAGTAGGTTGTGTGACGGACTCTAGTGCAAGGTATTCCCTAAATGTATGGAGAAAAATACCGTAAGTAACACATAAATGATTGTTTTAGTCATTTTTCCCCTACCGGTCCAAAGTCTCATATGTCAGTAAACATCTTCACTAAATTTATGTAATGATGCGTGAGCAAAAGTTCACCCTACAAGGGCTTGGGTTAGGACATCAATTGGGATATCCTTTGAGTTGAAGTTTACCTAAGGTAGGCTTTTGGTGTATACGGGTGCCCCAGAAGGGTGGTAATTCGGATGCCAAATGGGCATTGTGCCGGGATTTTGGTAAGTTTGTCTTACGAGTCTGATGTTATGTGGACATCATGCAAGAATGTGGGTGAATGATGCAACATGATTCTAGTTGGTTTCAGGTCATCCTAAGGGGACATGATCTCAATTGCCGACTATGTTCCTACGTATGAGTGACATCAAACCATGTTTAATATGAGTGTGTGAGTTCAAGTGTCTGGACTAAGATTCATGGTTAGCATGGCACATTTGTACAATGCATGCTAAATCGAAAAACTGGTAAACACTAAGCACATAGCACACATCATCTTTCTTCCAACCATACAACTCCCGCGCATAGGGTTTTTGGCTAGTCTTTATCTTAAGTTTGGTTCATCTTAGTACCGCGAGGGTACCAAGTAGCACACCTGTAGGAAAATATAATGCATGATCGCGTGTTTGGGTAACACCCTTGGGAAATGCCTATGACTTATTTACATGAGGGTTGCTGATGTAGAAGGTTCTTGTTGCACTAAAATACACTCCATGCCTCTCCCCAAATAGGTTCTAACGAGGGAGGTACATGCGACATAGCAACAAGTGCTCAACTCGCTCAAGTACTATCTTTTCTCAGGGAGGTAGATTAGTACAAGAGAAAGCTTCACGGTAATAGGGGTAGATTTATGGGCTAATCCCGTTCTACTTCAATGCATTATAATGAATATGTCAAAACTAAAAGAAAACAGAATAATGTGATCAATGATTTTCGGCACTTATCCAAAATCTAAAACCTTTGAAAAAAAACAAGTTTTAGAAAAATCTCCAGCGAAGTCGTCACTATGAGCGGGCGACACGGAGCGGTGGGCCGAGAGTGCGCGGAAGATGAGAGGCGCGGTCCACCGGGGTGTTTGAAAAAAAAGAAGGACTGGGTCGGGGACCCGGGATAAAAGGTTAAAAGAGAAAAAGGTAAAATATGTTTAAGATCGGTTCAAACCTGAATCCATCGTCTCTTAGTGTGGAGTTGCCACCTGGATTAGCTCTTTCCAGGAATTAGAGTCCTGTGAGGCTTAACATCCGAGGGACGACCCACCAAGACACAGAGATTCAGGTCTGGGATAAGTTGCTTATTTCTCATTGGATCACATTAAATTAATCTACAGAAAACCGTTTTCTTTTAATCATGCATATTCGCACTTAAGTCATTTTTGGAGTTTAGATGCATGGTTCACGTATCATGAAATAATAAATCATTCACAAAGCGGAAAAATAGACCATCCACAAAACAATAAGTAAATGCGGAAAGTAAAAGTGAAAAATGGAAATTACAAGGCTTCAAAAATCGGGGGATGCAATTGCCCGCTAACCTATTAATTACATTTCCCAAAAATTGAAATTACGATACCTGAAGGAAAATTAAAGTCCTAAGTGTACATATAATCTTAATCTACCTGCATCCATAAAGGTTAGCATAGGGGATAGCACGTATGTTCTATTTGGAATTCAGTGAGGCCCGTGTGGCCTAAAAAAAAGATCGCGATATTGTGTTTGTTATTTAAATAAAATCATTCATTTTATTAGCACATTGGTTGCTCATTTTAATTAATGAAATTGCTCGCATGGTAAAAAGTGAGGTCTGTTATCCGGGAATATATCTTATTCCCTTCGTGGGGGTGTTCTAACATACATCTCCTTTTAATAAAGAAAAAGATGAAGAAGAATTACAACAGTTAAAATAAAATAAACGAAGCGAAAGTCCTAGGTTCACAGAAGAAATTAAACACTGAAAGAACGAGAATTGCAGTTCTAGGAACTCAGAGGCTTACCCTTACTGAACAAATCCACTTCGAACAAATCCAATCGGTCTTTGAGAAATCCTCCTCGTCTTTTTGTTTAGGTAAAAATGTTGTAGTAGAAAGTCCAAAAATTGTTCGTTTTATTCTTGGAATTCGAATTCATTCTAAAAGCTATATTTTTGTCTAATCATTTCGGGATCCTTTTAATCGAAAAAGACCCGACTATTTATAGGAAAATCACAAAAATTCCAAAAAAGGTAAGTTTTTTTGGCGAGGGGTCTCGCCGGAGAAAAGCCTAGCGAGGCTCCTCGCTGTGTCCTTGGCGAGGCCTCGCTAAGAGGTTGGTGAGGTTGTCACCAGTGAGATGAGGAGGATTCCCATTTGGATACGTCAGATACTCGAAAATTGTGTGGTTCAAGGATAAAATCCCGAAAAAGCCGTCATCATCGAACGCGTCAGCTAGTACAAAATCCCGTGCTCACACCTATTTTTGGTTTTGAACAATTTCTATTATACTCTAGCTGTCACTAAGAATATTATTTCTATTGCACTTCTTGCAATGGAAGGATTTGAAATTTTATTTTCTCAAAATAAATGTCAAATTCAACGTGACAATATTCTTTATGCTTATGGAATATCTTTGAATGGGATATATGTTATAGATACTAAAATTGAAATTCTAAATATGAACAATATTAAGAAATCAAAATTAGATAATGAGAAATCATCATACTTATGGCATTGTTGTCTAAGCAATATAAATGAGACTCGCTTAACTAAGTTACACAAATGTGGAGACTTATGCCCAATGGAATGGGCTTCCTATGGTGTGTGCGAACCTTGTTTAAAAGGGAAGATGACTAAGAAACCTTTCAAAGGAAAGGGTCAACATGCAACTAGTACTTTGGAAATAATACATTCCAATGTATGTGGTCCAATGAGTGTTAAGACACATGAGGGTTTTGTCTACTTCATAACCTTTATTGATGATTACTCGCGATATGGTTATTTGTACCTTATGAGGCACAAGTTTGAAAGTTTTGATGCTTTTAAAGAATTCAAAACTGAAGTAGAGAAACAACTTGGGAAAAGTATCAAGACCCTTCGATTTGATTGAGGTGGTGAATACTTAAGCCAGGAGTTTCAGGATTATCTGAGGGATAATGGTATTTTATCCCAATGGACACCTCCTTATACACCCCAACATAATGGAGTGTCAGAAAGGAGATATCGAACCCTACTCGATATGGTTCGGTACATGATGAGCCAAGTAGAACTCAGTAGATCCTTTTAGGGTTATGCACTTGAGAGCATAGTTTATATACTAAATAAATTACCCTTTAAATCAGTTGATCAAACTCCATATGAGTTATGGTATAGTAAGAAACCCGCTCTTTCTCACCTGAGAGTTTAGGGATGTCCTGCATATGTTAAAAGGATAAGTTCAGATAAGCTGGGTGTTAAGTCTCATAGTTATCTATTTGTGGGTTACCCTAAGGAGACTATAGGGTATACCTTTTAGGATCCCAAGGAATAGAAAGTCCTTGTTTCCAGAAATGCTCAATTCCTCAAGAATGAGCATATACTTGTGAAAGCTAGTGGGAGCATTCTTGAGTTAGGCACTCAAGTAGACCAAATAGACAATCAACTAATTATACCTACACCTATTACACAAGATAGTGTAAGCATGGAAAAACCTATTATAATACCGATATTGCCTAGGTTAGGTCAGGCTCTAATAGCTCATGAGCGATACGGGTTTGTTATCGTTGATGATAAACATCTCTTTCTTATGGAAGATGATAAGCCCAAGACTTATAAGGATGAAATGGAAGACTCGGAATCTGATAAATGACTTTCAGCCATGAGATCAGAGATGGACTCCATGTACAAAAATCAAGTCTGGAACTTGGTAGATGCTCTAAGTGGGATTAAGCCCATAGAATGCAAGTGGGTTTTCAAGAAGAAAACTGACATGGATGGTAACATAGTTACCTATAAAGCAAGGTTGGTTGCAAAATGGTACATTCAAAAAGAAGGCATTGACTATGATGAAACCTTTTCACTGGTGGCCATGTTGAAGTCTATCAAGATACTCCTTGCCATCGCTGCTCATTACGATTATGAGATTTGGTAGATGGATGTGAAGATAACATTCCTTAACGGGAATCTAGACAGGGATGATGACATAACCCGAGGATTTTATATCTAAGGATGGCTCTAAGGTATGCATGTTGCAAAAGTCCATTTATGGACTTAAGCAAGCATCGAGGAGATGGAATATTAGGTTTGACGAGACAATCCGAGAAATTGATTTTGTATCGAACGCTAATGAGCCTTATGTATATAAAAAGGCTAGTGGGAGTGTGATCATTTTCCTTGTATTATATGTCGATGACATATTGTTGATAGGAAACGATATTCCTTTTCTTCAGATAGTTAAGACTTGGTTGTCAAAGAAGTTCTACATGAAAGACCTTGGATTAGTAGCTTTTATATTTGGTATTAAAATTTAACGAGATAGATCCAAAAGGCTTCTAGGTTTTTCACAAAGTACATACATAGACAAGGTTTTGGCTAGATTTAACCTTGAGCAATCAAGAAAGAGTTATCTCCCAATGTCTCACAGGATTAACCTTTCTAAATCTGAGTGTCCAAGAACACAAGAAGAGAGACTACGCATGAATGGAATAACATATACCTAAGCGGCAGGGTCCATCATGTATGCTATGGTATGCACTCAGACTAATGTATCACATACATTGAGCCTCACAAGCAGATTTCAATCTAACCCAGGTGAGAAGCACTGGATGGCCATTAAAACTATCCTCAAGTACTTACGCAGAACTAAGGATATGTTTTTAGTATATGGAGAAGGTGATCTCACTTTAAAGGGATACACCGATGCGAGTTTTCAGTCTGACAGGGATGATTATAAGTCCCAGTCAGGTTATGTGTTTATGTTTAATGGAGGGGCAGTTGTTTGGAAGAGTTTCAAATAGGATTACAATGTTGGGCAGTATTTAGCTATTTCAAAAGCAGCTAAGCAAGCTGTATGGCTTAAGAGATTTATTGGTGATCTCAGTGTGGTGTCCAACATTGTAAATCTGATAGCGATCTATTGCAATAACAATTGACTATTGCTCAGGTAAAAGAACCACGGTCTCGTCACAAAAACGAACATATACTCAGAAAGTACCATCTTGTAAATGAGATGATAGATAAAAAAATATATAAGTTTAGAAGACGTCCCAACGGATCAAAATCTAACAGATGGGCTAACTAAACCATTGACTCAGGTTAAGCATAACCAGCATGTTAACGAGTATGGTATAAAGCACATGGCCAATTAGCTCTAGTCCAAGTGGGAGATTGTTAGACATAATGTATACCCCAGAGGCAATCAGGGTGATATGTCTTTATTAGCTATAACGTAATAACAGTTTCGAATTATTAATAATAATCAAAGGCATATTTGTTACTTATTAGTGCTTTCTATCTATTGTATCTCGTTGGTATCATATATGTTTGAATATGTATATAGGCATTGACGAAACAAAGTCCATGACTAATTCATAGCGTAAAAGCGCAAGGACTTGGTGGGAGCTATATGGAGTGAGAACTGCACATACGTGTCACTATGAATAGTCTAAATATCCCTAGTCGTAGTTTCATTGAGACTGGACATCAATTGAGCGAATAGACTACCATGTGTAGGCTTACTCCTTGGATAAGTTCCAAGCAGCCGATCTCACAAGCTGAAGATAGTACCTTGAGTTAACACATGAATTTATTTGGGTAATACATTGGAGACCGCCATAAGATAGACATCGAAAATAACTATATCCATGTGTTGGTGTCATATCTTATTGCAGTAGTATTATGAGTATCCTCAAACTTGAGATACTAGTTACCTTATGTAGGAGTTTCTATACTTTGGGTCATACTTACTCATACCCTGGCGATCAGGATAACATGGGTGATTACGGGTATAGCGATGATCACATGTTGGTAAGCTGAGTAGTCAAGATGGGATCCATTGCTCTTGATATAGTAATATCATGGAGATGTACCTTAGGGCCCCTTGTTGAAGTGACACACTCATAAACCTCTGATCAGAGTATACAATTGATGAAATGGGTTTCTAATTGAACAAGATACAAAACCGTTGAGTGGTGTTCTTCGTGAACAAGTCTAATTCCAGGATAGCTACGGCTATTACATGAGCTGAAACTTAATCTGAGCTCAATAAACTGGATGATACTTAACCTGATGGAAGGAGTGTATTGTACTGGTTACTATTGTGGAACTGGATCAAGTCACATGCACGTGAAATTCCAAGTATCGGGGGATCATACGCCTTTGCTAGAAATCTCACTTGATCGTCTAGAGCTATCGGGTTCCATAACGGTATGGAACAATGAGCCTAAAGGTTCCTAGATGGGAAACCAAGTTTAGGTTAACCTCTAGCGGTTCTATACTTTAGGATCCTATGAGGTTACACACTTTGGGTTTTTATCAGACCATGTAAAGAACCTATGGATTGGGTCTATACCGAAAATACAAGTTGTGAAATAAGTGAGAAAAATTATTATTTGTTTAAACCAAATTAATAATTAAAATGGAATTATGAGAATATAGTTAAAAGGTTGCACGAAGCGAGCAATGGACTTTTCCCGTTGCCATTGGGCCCCAAAAATGAATACTAGTAGTTGTTCAAAAGGGGGCCTGTGCGACTTCTTTGCGAGACAATGGGCTCACGGGGATAGCCTGTGAGCACTAGCGGGGTTGCAAGTAGCAAGAGCTACCGCAAGGCAGCGCTTGTGTGGCCTACGCTCAAGAAGTATGGGTTGTGCATAAGCTTGCAAGCTGGGCTTGCGTGAAGGCCCGCAAGTCGTAGCTTGCGACACAAGGCAAGTTCGTGGGTACCTATATCATTTCGGCTAAACCACTAGACATGGGATGGGATTTATCCCATCCCATGTAGAGTTTGAGGAGGAGTCTAACACTCCCCCTTTTTTTCCCTATAAATAGGCTTCAATCCTCTCATTATTCAGACACCAGAAAAAGTTTAGACCTTATTTTTCTCTCTGATTTCTACTCTCCTCTTCTTTTGTTGTGCATGATCCTCCATGAGTTTCTCCAAACAAAGTGAAGAGTTCTTTTAGAAGGCTCTAGGTTTAAGTGACCTTTCATGTTTTGGTTTTCAGGTTGATTTACGATGGGGTGAATGACTCCTTTTCTAGTTTTTCACTATCCTTGGAGGCTTTGTGGAAAATAGCCTCTAACGCAGTTTCTACGTAAAACTATTTTAAGTTTTCATCAGATTTCATCCTCTGACATAGTCTCTTTTGTTAAATGATTTGTTAATGTTCAAGTTATAAATGCAACAATTTATTCAACAATAAAAAAGATATTGCAAATATAAAGTTATTTTATCCCTGTTCGGTCTTTGCCTAATTTTATCCTTATAATCGCTATGCAAGCTTTAAGCTACTATGAAATCTCTTTTGGGTGGAAAGACAAACCACTACAAGGCTAATTAATGATTGAAGTACCATCCAACAATCTCAATTTTTTAGCTTTACACATACATGAGTACCATCCTCACTATATTTACGCTCTAAGTTATTCTAACACTAAGAGTATCATCCTCACTAGCATCTGAGCTCCCCCACACTAACTTAGAAACTAAGCTAGTGTTTACATGTTTAAAAAGAAGGTGTTTTGAGCTTCTAAACTTTGTTTTGTAAGTCTCATTTATAAACATATGTGAATGTATGTTTACCATGTGATTATAAGTGAAGCATTTTTATTGCAATTTGTATGATAGCTTGATTTCTCTTAAACATTGATAATTCTTCATTGAGTAACTCTGTTAGAACCATCTCCTTTTTGTTGGTCCGTAAATAGGTTCTTAACAACAATAGAGGGGGGATGAATGCTTAATCTTGGTTACTTTTAGATTTTTAAACTTTATTCGCAAGTTCGATTTTTATATGTGTGCTGAGTGTGATATAAAAACTTATAAACAGATCAATAGTGCTAGCACAGTTTATCTTCAATCTTTAGCTAAGTAAGACTACTCAGCATAGATAGGATGACATGCAGATAAATGAATGAGAGATATAGATGAATGAGCTGATCACTGCTAAAGCTTAAAGCTTAAAGATAGAAAGTCAGCACCTAAGATTTATCCTGGTTCGGCCCCTAGCCTACCTCCAGTCCCCGGATACCCTCTCAAAGATTTAATCCACTAGTGAGTCATTCCTTCAATAGGTAAAGAAGCCTTTACAGCAGGTAGACACTATTACTAAAAGTACCTTCCTTTCTAACTACCGCTCAACTCATTTTGGGTACCCTTCCTAAACTAACACTCATATTAATTTAAGAATACGAACTGGATTCAACTTATAGAAACGTTGAATCCTTACAATATTAATCTATGTAATTTCTCTCTATTACAAATAGATATAACTTTGTCATTTGCTGATTACTTATGGTGAAATTTCTTTGAAAGCTAGAGTAATTTGCGCAGCGTTTCATCTCTTAAGAAATTCAAAGTGATTCACGAAGTTTGAACATCTGCTCCAGTCTTCTATTTATACTTTGAAGCTCTGAGAAGTAGCTATTGCAAAATTGAAGATATTTCTGATATTCAATTTCTCATCTCTTCTAATCTTTCGAATCTTCCTGATGAAAACAAATTCTAGGACATTTAGAAGTAGGAATTTAAACGTTGTGGCTTGATAAAATTCCGTTGACAAAATCTCGTTTATCTTCAAGCAATCTAATTCTAAGAGAGACGTGCTAGAATGCAACGTAGAGTCTTCCCATTGGTTGACTTTGCTGATGTTGGCAGATTCACGCAGAGACACTTGAGACGTAGCGCATAATAGAAAAATTCTTTTTGCTTGAACTGTAGCAATGAATGTTTGACAAACCATACTGACACTTTTTGACATTGTCAGGACCATAGGGATCTTCATTAATTTCAGCACTTTTTCTCTTAAAAAGAAAATAAAGAATATTCCATTCCTTCACAAAAGAAGTTAGTAGCACATGTGTCATTAAGTCTCTACGTGCAAAGTAACGTGCTTTTAGTTAAATAAAAGCAGGGCTCAATACGAGCTGAGTGAAGTAATCCTAAACTATGTAGTACTCAGTACAGACTCAGCTTTTCCTACTCTAAGTCATAACTTAATTAATTATCCAGCAAAACTGAGTTATTCTCCCTTCAAGTCAGCTTTATTAATTAAGAGTGTACTTAGTACTAAATTAATTTCACTATCCTAGTCAGTTTGCTATTTCCAAAACAACTCAGTACTGTGAAGTACTAATAACTTGGGTTCTACAACCTCCATCATTTTGGACAGATAACAAACTAGGTACTAGAAGAAGTTAATTGAATAAATAGTTCAGAGATTACAGAATACCCCAAAGCAATGTTCCACAATCTCCCTTGTGCTGAGTGACTTCCCTTAATTAGCTTGAGATCCCCCATACTGACTAAGTCTTCTACAAGCGGCTAAGCTCCCCCACACTTGGAGGATTTCTTCTTTGATTGGGACACTATTTTACTTCAGCTTTATCTTCAAAGGTTTGGTCTCTTGTATGTTTTCCTATACTACATCATTAGATACACAACAGAAAACATACATAACATAAAAAAGTTAAGAAGATCTTAACTTGAGGTAGGAACATGTAATTTTATTAATATATAAAAAATGACTAAGTCAATACACAAAGTATGTCCTGAGCTAAGATTACAATAAGCCCTATTACAAGTTCTACATCTATTTAGAACATGGCCTAGTCTATCTCTTATGCACTAAAGAGGGAGATCCAGCAGTCTTGGTCTTGTCCTGATTTGACTTGTTAGAAGGATGCAGTGGATGAGTATGCCTTGGAAGAGATCCCTTATTGAGATTTACTATCTTGAGCGCATCTTCAGCTACCATCTCCCCCTTTGCTATCTAACCTTGAACAATTTGATCAAGATAGGCATTAAAAGCATCGAGTGCAGCTTGGAAACTCTCTTCCTGGGTAATTATCTACGGAGAAATCTCTTACTCCAATTGCTCCTTGCCCTTACATGAGAGGAAGTCTTGATCATTTAGCTTGTTGAGAAGAAGATGATGGCAACGCGAGAGATGAGCTATCTGTTCAAAACCTTGACTTGCAAACTGTTGAAAACACTAAAGGAGACCACGAAAGTCTATTGCTATCAGTGCAATCTTCAGTTGAGATTCAATGTTAAGAATTTTTAGACCAATAGATGAGATACACCGTGAGGTGTAGTCTATATCTTTTCTATCCAGCTCTCCCATCTTGAGAAGCAAATCAACCTTCTTCGTTAGATCTTCCACCTTGGTTTTGATGACATTCAGCTTTGTGTGGATTGTCATTCCATTCTCAAGGTAGAGGGACTCTGTTGGAGGCGCACTTGGCATAGGCATGTCTAGAAAAAATCTATCCCATGGTAATCATTAGAAATTTTTCGATGAGGAAACTTTCTCCATTATGTGATCAGACTCCTCTCGCTGAAGGTTATCCATCTTGGCATAGAAAGAGTCAATGTTCATGATAGGGGCCTTATCCAGCTTCTTTAAGATATCCTTTAATAGCTTGAGGACCTCATCTTACTTGTTATCATGGACTAGTAAGAACCTTGACTCGGATTCTACCAGCTTCGCTATGTTATGGCTCACATCCTTGGTAGATGCTACGTCCTTAGAGACATCCTCGATCTTGTGATTGGTTAGTCTCTTTATTTTGGCCTGCTCCTTACCGAGCTCATGTAGTTGTGTCACTTGAGTAGCCATATTGGTACTCGAGAGACTCAGCTACTCAGTAGCAGTGTCTACGCTGCTCTTTATCTTTCCTGCAATAGCATTTACAATTATAGTAGACATGGAAATAGATGTAGCAGCTACACCAAGCTAGGCTATAGAGTCCATTAACCCATTCAGGATTAGTGCCATCTTATCTACCAAGCCCTTGGCACTCTCTTTTACCAAGTAATTTCGAATAACAACCATGCTACCTTGGATCCTCTCAAAATCCTCAAAATATAGAGAGTCACTAGCCACACTTGTGTGCTGTTTGAATTTTGGCAATTTTACCTTGGGCCTAGACGACAAGTCCATCAATCCCTAAGCAAGTAGCATGTTGCCTACTGCTCCATCTAACTCAGCATCAGTCTTGAGTGTAGGAAATTGCTTTCTAGCTAACTCTGGGATTTGTGCTAATAAAGATATATCAGCCATTGTTGGCTTGCTGCTGGCTTCATGTGTTAAACTGGCTTTAAAATTTGCCTCAACATTCTGACAACTTGCTTTTCCCTGCTGAGCGGAGTTCTCAGCATTGGGAACTTCCCTAACCAGAGGGGTTAAGGGGGTTAAGGATGGTTTTGAAGAAAGGGTAGGTTCAGAACCATGTATAGATAAAGAAATTGTTGGTTTGAGTGGAATAGAAAGTACTATGACTCTAGAAGAATTGGTTGTTGGTTGAGAATGTACAAGAGAAGGGGTTGAAGAAATACGTACTGGAGATGGAGGAAAAGAATCTTGGCTATTTTTAGTGAAGAAATTTGAATTGGGGAATGTACAGAGTTAGAAGGAGAAGAATTTTTCTGTGTTTTAGGATTTATTGATGTAGAACCTGATGGAATAGAAGAATTTACAAGACATGGGATTTGAGGATTTACAGGAGAAGATGAGGGGTTAGGATTTTGCGGAACCTCTTGGTTAGCTGTTGGACCCAAGGATGGGTCAGCCTGAGGTTGCTCATTCTGAGAAGAAGGCCCCTCAACACGAATGAATGTAGAAGTGGGGATGCTGGGATCTTGAGGATCAGACACCTCTAGAATAAGGGTAAGGGTTTCTCCAGCATCCTCTTCATTGCTCACCACCTGCACGTTCTTTTACAGTGGCCTTGTGGTGGCAAAATGCTTTCGCTGAGTGCCCTTAAGTTTGGCAAAAACATTTTGAATGTTCTCAGTAGCGTTGAACTCAAGATGGTCCTCATCTTTAGACTTCTTGGCCTCGCCCTACTGTTCGCCACTTTTCTACTGATAAGTTTAATCTAATATGGTTCCAAAATATCGTGAACTATTGGCTATCAACTGCGCCAAAAACTTGTTCACATATAAAATGTAGGTGTTGTCAATGCCCCTTACCACAAAGAAAAATGATGATAACTGCAAGTATACAGTTGTGATGTAGTTTTAAAAGATATCGAACCCAAAGGGAAGGAACATGGTCTAAAGATACTAGGGAAGCTTAAAAGTAAATAAAATAAAAATAGTTTAAAGATTTTTGTGGGTAGGAAGATTAGGATGAAAAGTTGAGTAAATATAGGTGTGATAGACTAGAAACTCTATATGAATAGATTTTCACTACGAATAAGTTTAGCAGAGAAAACATGCAAGTTTAACAAAGATGTTACAACACACTAGATTATCTAACATATTTGGTTCTAGATATTCAGATGTTCAATTATTCATCGTAGAGCTACACATGAAATAACTTTTCTAAGTTTAGCGTAAACGAGATAAGACAATTATGAAAACCTGGACAACATCAGTACTATGCTTAGTACGGGTCGCTCTCACATAGCCACATTTAGCAAGTTAACATTCCAAAAATTTTAGCTCACTAAACAGCGTTATATCACAGATCCAGTGATTATACATGATATTTCTAACCCTGAACCTACTCTTAAAATCAACGCCAACGCATATAACTTGGTTAACATAAAAACCTTAGCACGAAATACACATTATGACACATAGACATATCATAAACTTCAAAATAGAAAGTATAAGTAGAAAGCAAAGCAAAGTTGTAAGGTATGCAAGTGAAAGCTAAAGTTGATCAAACCGTATCAACTCTTTAATGGGAGTCGTCAATTCCTGCAATTCTTTCGTCTGCTTTGAATTCGGTCTTAGCCCGTACAGAACCTCCGCTAGGATTCTATTCTTTGCGAATATCAAACAAACGAATATTGAAGAATGAAAACTTTTATTGATAAGTGATTTGCAAGTACACTTATACAACAATTGCTCGAATATATAGAGAAATCTAGTGATCAAAACAAGGAATCGAGTCACTTAAACATTTTCTCGCTAACACTTAAGAACGTAGTGAATCTAACTATACACACACTATATTTTCACTCTATGCTTTCCTCTATAATGTTTCAAACTCTTCACCCCACCAATGCTGCATGAAATTTGTGAAGAATTAGAGCCCTATTTATAGATTTTGAAGGGTTGCATCTATCCAAACGAAGAGTCACATCCATTGGTGAAAGATTGCATCTCTTTAATGTGATTGGTTGAGAGGCTTTGATTCAATCCACAATGGATAGGCACCTTTTAATGATTGGTTAACTCCTGATAAGTGTCTTTTCTTTGGTAGTTGATGACGGTTGATGGTAGTTGATCATGCTGATCTAGTGGTTGGTAGTTACGAAGATAATACTAGAAAACCATCCAAGTCACGACTGCGATATACAAGTCACGAGCGTGAATCTTCCTTTGACAGATTTCTATTCTGAAGTGACTAGGTCACGACCGCGAATGCTTGTTGCGACCGTGAATGGCGTTTTCTTCAGAAATTTCCTTGCAACGTCACCGATCTTCGATAGCTTTGATCCTAAGCCCAATCTTTAACTTCCATGCATCTTTTTACACCTTTTTCACTCTTTTTTCATAGAATTCCACTTTTGATCATTTTACTTCCAAGATTTACCTAGTATCTGCATTTGCATAAAAAACAACTACATACCACGTGAAATCATTTATATGAAGTATAAAAATGACTCAAACTATAGTGTTTGTTGTTTGAAATTATCATGGTAATAAGTGTAATTATACACTTATCATACCCCCACACTTAACTTTTGCCTTATCCTCAAGGTAAATTCAACAGAAGTGTATAAATTTGGTAAA
>CATIWQ010014776.1:0-26352 GCA_949673415.1 Euphorbia schlechtendalii
AGAAAAAGGTGAAAAAATTTAAGATCAGTTCGAACCCAAATCCACCGTCTCTCAGTGTGGAGTCACCACCTAGATTAGCTCTTTCCAGGAATTAGAGTCTTGTGAGGCTTAACGTCTAGGGGACGGCCCACCAAGACACAGAGATTCGGGTCCGGGATAAGTTGCTTATTTCTTATTGGATCACATTAAATTACATCTACAGAAAACCGTTTTCTTTTCATTGTGCATATTCGCACTTAGGTCATTTTTGGAGTTAAATGCATGATTCGCGTATTGCAAAATATAAACCATCCATGAAGCGGAAAAATAAACCATCTACGAAACTGTAAGTAAATACATAAAGTAAATGCAGAAAATAAAATTACAAGGCTTCAAAAATCGGGGGATGCAACCGCCCGCTAACTTATTAATTACATTTCCCGAAAAAGAAATTGCGATACCCGAAGGAAAATTAAAATCCTAAACATACATCTAATCCCAATCTACCTGCATCCACAAAGGTTAGCACAGGGGATAACACATATGTTCGATTTTGGATTTAGTGAGGCCCGCATGTCCTTAAGAAAAATCAATCGCGATATTGTTTGTTTAAATAAAACTGTTCGTTTTATTAGCACATTGGTTGCTCATTTTAATTAATGAAATTGCTCGCATGGTAAGAATGTGGTCTGTTATCCGGGAATACGTTTTATTCCCTTCGTGGGGGTGTTCTAACATACATCTTCTTATGATAAAGAAAGAGATGAAGAAGAATTACAACAGTTAAAATAAAATAAAAGATGAAAATCCTAGGTTCATAGGATAGTGCAGAAGAAGAAATTAAACATTGAAAGCACGGAATTGCAGTTCTAGGAACTCAGAGGCTTACCGTTACTTAACGAATCCACGTCAAAGAATCCGATCTATCATTTAGAAGTCCTCCTCGTATAAAGTTGTAGTATAAAGTCCAAAAATTGTTTGTTTTATTTCTGGAAGCAAAGGTCGTTCTAAAGCTATATCTTTATCTCATAATTTTCGGATCCCATTTATAAAAAATGATCCTACTATTTATAGGAAAATCTCGAAAAAATCCAAAAAAGGAAAGTTTTTCCGGCAAAGGGGCCTCGTCGGAGAAAAGGCCTCGCGGAACTCTTCGCAAGGCCTCGCGCGAGGCTTGCTCACGCATCCGCGAGGCTGCCTCGCTTGCGCGTCTGCGAGGGTATCATAGGACCCTCGCGAGAAGCCCCATGAGGGTCGCCCAGGACCCTTGCGGGGAGGCCCCACGAGGGTTACTTAGGACCCTCGCGGGGAGGCCCTGTGAGGGTTCCAAAGGACCCTCGCGGGCAGGCCCTACGAGGGTTCCATAGGACCCTCACGGGCAGGCCCCGTGAGGGGCCCTTAGGACCCTCGCGGGGAGGCCCCGTGAGGGTTCCTTACGACCGTCGTGGGCAGGCCCCGCGAGGGTCCCTTTGGACCCTCGTGGGGAGCGCGGGCTACCTCACGCAGCCTCCCGCGAGGCTGCCTCGCGCAGCCTTGAGCGAGGCTACCATGCACGAGGCTGCCTCCTAGCGAGGCTGCCTCCGCGCGAGGCTCTCCCGTGATCGGGATTACATCTCCTTCCATTTTTTTATTATTTTATATTTTAATTTTATATTTTTTTTATTTTTTATTTAGTTAAGTAATTTCTAAATTAAATTAAATAATTTTATTAGTAACGAGGAGGATTCAAATTCGGATACGTCAGGATACCCGAAAATGTGTGATTCAAGGATAAAATCCAGTAAAAGCCATCATCATCGAACGCGCGAGCTGGTACAAAATCCCATGCTCACAACTAGATGCATCATAACTTTTCACACATTACATTCTAACATTCACATACATGTTGATCAACTCATTCATCATTTAGTACTTACACTTATTACTAAAACTTCACATTGTAACGTACTATTATACTATAACATACATTTTGATCAACTCAGTCATCAATTATTAAATATATTAGTCAACGTAATTTACATTTAATCTAGTAGCATTAGTCAGTCCGGTCGCATTTTAAGACTAGATGCGTAATAATCTTTCACATATTACATTATAACATTCACATACATGTTAATCAACTCTTTCGTCTATTATTTTTGAACAGTATTACATATGTTGATTTTCAACCAGTAAAGTAGTTAGTCATGCATGCAGCTAATGGAGATAGAATGACAAAAAAAATATATTTTTTCTAATTACAATGCAACCAAATGCATTATCTTTCATAACAACGATATTTTCCTGATGATTAGGGTCATTCTACATAATTCAAAAGTGAGGAAATGTTTGCACTACATTGGAGTTCTCTTTAACTTTCTCACATACCCAATGTCTTAATACTATTTGGGATAACTAAATTTAGAGTTGCAATGGATGAGAGAATTGAGCAATGAAGTTAATAGCCGATGCCACTGTGTATTGAGAACCACCCATCAGTTACCATGTGCCTACGAGTTGAGGAGAGCACTTGACTCAAAAACTCTAATCAGCCTTGATAAAATACACCCATTTTGGAAAAAACTTGCTATCAATGATGAGGTGAACGAGAAAAAGGTTGATGAACTACTAGAGGAAGAACAATATTTTGATAAACTGATTAGCGAGGTGAAAGCATGTGACTAGTCCGTTGTACGTAGAGTGGTAATTGCAATCCACAATGAGCTTCATCCCGACCAAATAAATGTTCATGAACCTGAGGTGAAAATTGATGTTAAAGGTCGACCAAAAGGTAGTACATCGACAAAGCGTATTCCGAGCAGTTAGGAGCACAAGATAAGGGATTGTGGAAGTGGACGAGGCCGTGGACATGGCTGAGGGTGTGGGTTAGGGTTTAAGGTTAGGGTGTGGGCCTTCATCTTGCTTGTAGGTTTCTCATGTGGAGGTGCGGGTTCTTGTTTATCGGGATAGTGTTGCCCCAGTTTGGCATCGTTTTTATCTGTAAGTGATATTATGCATATGTGATGTATGCATGATTTATGCATGAACAATATTTATCATATGATGTATGTTCATCTGTTGTGCGCTTCGTTCATCTTGTGCTGGTGCATGGTTGCCCCTAGGGTTTATCTTGTTAGGGATTCCATGGATGACTTCCTCATAGAGACAACCATGGGTTCGTTGAATCATATTTGAGTTCAGAAATTAGATTTGGTATGAGGAGAGTCTGGATGAGTCGTTGATCCCGCATTGTATCGGCGATGACGCTTTGAAGCAGTTTGCCTAAAGTGTTGGAGGTATGTGATGTCACGTACCGTTCTGAGGAGTAGATGATGAATTTTATATTTCTTTGGTCCTAAGTTTTGTATAGATCGCCCTTGCAGGTTTTCAATCTATCGAACCTTGTCTTAATTTTTACCTGGACCACCCTTTCAGGTTTTCAATCTAGCAAACTCATTTTATTCTTTATTTTTTCATTTTTTGGATGTTTACTTGTGATATTCTACCATTTGCATGCAAGCAATCAAAATAAGCATATGCATAAAAATTCAGCAAAAATAACAATTTATTGATGAACTTAACCAGGGTATAATTGTTTCAAATAATTTGACTCCTGCCATCAATTAGCCCTTTCAAGTTTTCTAACAAATCTGGTTTTCTTGATGTCCTAAGTTTTACCTGAGCCGCCCTTTTTAGGTTTTCAACTCAGTGGACTATTCTTTTTGTGTTTTGAAAAGAAGCCCTAATTTTTTCTCAACAAATCGAGTGTTAATTGACAGGCTAAATACAAATTCATTTTTTGGTGGTACTCCTTTTTATTTATTTATTTCTTTTACCTATGCTTGGTAGCAATTGGTTGATTTGGTAGATTTAGTTGATCGGTTGCTGTCCATGTCCATGACTTCATTTGTCGACTCGTTCAGCAGTTCTGATCGATTGGTTGGTGCTTGCGCTGCTTCGCTGGCTTGAGGTGTATGTGATGATGGGTCTTGATCATTAGCGTTTCCTTCGATGGTGCGATGATTGCCCCATAAATAGTAGCAAGCCGTGCGAAAGAGTTATTGACGTGTTCAACAATCTGACTCCTTTTTATCTTTAATATTGACCTTTGTTTGATTGTCCCATGAAGGGTGGTGATCTGTGTGATGGAGTTGTTGACGTGTTCAATGTTCTGACTCCTCCTTTGTGACATCGTGCCGGTTGTTTGGTCTCATGAATGGTGGTGATGGAGTTGTTGATGTGTTCAAAGATCTGACTCCTTCTTTGTGGCATTGCACTATTTGTTTGGTCCCAACTTGCTTGGTCGACATTTTGGCCTTATTCTAGCTCCGATCCTTTTGATCTTTGCATGCTTCGTTCTTTTGATTGAGTTAGTGGATGTTTCGTGCTTGGAGATTTTTTCATTGATCTTCTATCCTTGTAAGATGAAGAAATTGCTATCACGCGTTATCTAAGTACATGTGTTTGTCTCTCACTTTCTCTCAAGAGTCTAATCATTTGAAATTATAATGACTTTGGGGAATCCATTTTTACCCAAATTAATTTCATGGCATGATGTGTCATGTGTGCTAAAAACATTATGTGTATGCTTATGAGAATGTGTGATGTCATTGATAGAATATCGAGCAAATAAACAAAGTTCAATTTATTTAGAAATCATTCAAAAGCCCATGGGCAAAGTAGCTAAAAGCTAATTTATTACATCATCAATTGATGCTAGTGTTCCCCAGATGTATCAATGGATTCAAAGTGCTCCATCTTGTCCACCTTCTCAAACACTTCATGATAACTGGAGAAGATTTCTGACCCAAACTTGTTCCTGTATGATGGTAGTGCACTATCCAGAAGTTTGGTTATCATCTCTGGTAGAGTTAAGCAAGCCCGAAGCCTGACCTATGTGGCCATCCAATGTGTATAGTAAGATTTGAAGCTCTCACCCTGCCTTTGCCTTATAGCCTCCAGATGTTGCATTGTGGTTTCCATTTGAGAGTTGAAACCATAATGCCCCAGCATAGCTTGAGCGAGGCTATTCCAATCGGTAACTATGTCCAACGGAAGGTGTCTGTACCATTCGTTGACTAGGTGGCCCAAGGTGATGACAAAGAGCTTAGCCATCATCCATTCGCTGACCCTTCATGCTCTCATCACTGTTTGATAATGCATCAAGTGAGCACGCGGGTCGCTAGATCCCACATACCTTTCAAACTACAGCATTGCAAAGTTTGGGGGCAAGCTATCTTCATCCCCGATTGTCGGTTGCGCCGAGTATGAATTCATGAGATGACCACCGTGAGTGGCTAAGAATTGTCATAGTTCTACCATTCCTGGTTATTAGAGGATGGCGTTCCCTACACTTGGATAAGAGCTATATTGCCCCTAGGGAAATGCTACAAAATTGGGAAATTGAGGTGCCTAGAACTGTGAGGAGACTTACGTACTCCAGTGAGGAACAGGCTGTTAGGTTATTCCTTGGTAAAAAGGCCCTGGTGAGAATGTCGGTTGTTCGCCACTTTTCTACTGATAAGTTTAATAGTTTGTTTCCAAGATTCGACTCTATATCAATGGTGCCAAAAACTTGTTCACGTAAAATATAGGTGTTTTCAATACCCCTTATCAAAATAGAAAAATGATGATAACTGCAATTATACAGTTGCGATATAGTTTTAAAAGATATAGATCCCACAGGGAAGGACTAGTTCTAAAGATCAACAAGGAAGATAAAATAAAGAAAATAAAATAAATTTGATATTTTGGGTAGGAGGGTTAGAATGAAGAATGAGTAAATATAAGTATGAAAGATTAGAGAATCTAAATATATAGATTTTCCCTACGAAATAAGGATAGCAGAGAAAACATGCAAGTTCAACAAAGATGTTACGATTCACTAATCTAATCTAACAGACTCTATTCTAAATACTCAAATGTTCAATTATTCACCGCTGAGCAACACATGAAATGACTTTTCTAAACCTAGCACAAACGAATTAAGACGATTATATAAACCTAGACAATATCAATACTATGCTTAGTATGTGTCTCTCTCACATAGCCACATTTAGCAAGTTACCATTCTAAAAATGTTGGCTCACTAAATAGTGTTATATCACAGATCCAGTAATTATACACGATATTGTTAACCCCGAAACTACTCTTAAAATTCACTCCAACACATATAACTTTATTGACATATAAGACTTAACACAAAATATGCATTGTGACACATAGACATATCATAAACATCGAAATAGAAAGTATAAGCAGAAAGCAAAGCAAAGTTGTAAGGCATGCAAGTGAAAGCTAAAGTTGATCAAACCATATCCACTCTTTAATGGGAGTCTTCAATTCCTACAATTCCTGCGTCTGCTTTAAATTCGGTCTCAGCTCGTACAGAACCTCCGCTAGGATGCTATTCTTTGCGAATATCGAACAAAAGAATATTGAAGAACGAAAAATTTTATTGATAAGTGATTTGCAAGTACACTTATACAACAATCGCTCGAGAATATAAAGAAATTTAGTGATCGAAACAAGGATTCGAATCACTTAAACATTTTCTTGCTAACACTTATGAACGTAGCGACTTCTCTATTTATACACACACTAAATCTCTCTCATGCACTCTAATATTTTCCATCTGTATCACTGCATTGTGATGCATGAAATTGTAAGGTTTGGAACCCTATTTATAGAGTTCGAAGGGTTACGTCTATCCATACGAAGAATTGTGTCCATTGGTGAATGATTGCATCACTTCATTGTGATTGGTTGAGAAGCTTCAATCTAATCCATAATGGATAGGCGTCTTTTCATGATTGGTTGACTTCTAATAAGTGTCTTTTCATTGGTAGTTGATGGCGGTTGATGGCGGTTAATCATGCTTATCTGGCGGTTGATAATTAAGATGATAAAACTAGAAAACCGTCCAAGTCGCGACCACGATATATATGTCGCGACCGTGAATCTTTGATTGGCTGACTTCTGTTCTGAAGAAGAACAAGTCACGATCGCGAATGATTGTCACAACCATGAATTGCATTTTTCTTCAGAATTCTCCTTACAACTTCATCGATCTTTGATAGATTTAATCCTAAGCCAAATCTTTAAGTTCCACGCATCTTTTTGCACATTTTTCACTCGTTTTTCATAGGATTCCACTTTTGATCATTTTACTCCCAAGATTTACCTAGTATCTACATTTGCATAAAAAACAACTACATACCACGTGAAATCTTTTATATGAAGTATAAAAATGAATTAAACTATAGTGTTTAGTGTTTAAAATTAATATGATAATAAGTGAAATTATGCACTTATCAAATGGCAAAGTGTGAGGCATACTATCTGAGAATAATTTTTATTCCATTCGTGGGGGTATTCTAACATGTATTAAAAGAAATTAAAGATGAAGAAAAATTACAATATTTACACAATAAATGAAATTAAAATAGTTCATAGGGTCACATTTAAATGAAAATATGAAACATACAGGAAACACAAGATGAAGATGCTCTAGGAACTCAGAGGCTTACCCTTTTGGCTTGAATCCACTACGGCGTATCCGTATGATCCCCGGGAGCGTTCCCCGTTCATTTTTTTAGTTGTGTTTGTGTGGAAAATAAATGTTTATTTATCCAAAAGATAATCAACCTTGGGTTCTAAATTTGTTTTAGACCTGAGAATATATGAGGATTTTAGAAGAAAAGGAAACTAAAGAAAGTTGATTTCAAAATCAAAAGTTTCTAAATCCAAACGTGTTTTGGATCCGTATTATTTAAAGAATTTTTCAACAAAAATATTTTTGAAATTTTCTCGTTGTTCTTTTTCGTAAAAATAGAATTTTCATCCTATTTTCGAGCCCCCGGATACTGAAAATTCCGCGAATATTTGTAGGCAAAAAATCTCGCAAATCCTAAAAGGAAACAAATTCTGGCGAGGCTCGCCACAATTCTGGTTAGGCCGGTCCCCGATTCTGGTTCTTTCGATTTATTGTATTTTTTTATTTTTTAATATTTAAATATATTTTAAATTTTTTGAAAGTATAATGGATTAATTTTTACCAAAATCCAATTTTTAAAGTCTTAAAAAAGTAATTTAAGTCCTTAAAATAAATTGGCGACGAGGAACATTCCCATTTGGAGATTTCTGGATAATCGATAATCATGTGGTTCGAGGATAAAACTCTAAAAAAGTCATCATCATTGAATGAGCGAGCTGGTACAAAATCTCGTGCTCACACTAGCGGACCCCTTCTTCATCTTTCAAGCTGATTTGGGACACTATCATGCTTCCTTGTTTATGTTGCTAATTTTCTCGGCTCTTCTTCCACAGGAGGTTGCCGATGCAAGAGTTCCTTTTTAGCAGGGGTTTCGCAAGCTTATTAGATGCTTCATGCCTGTTTTGCCTAGAAAGTGAGTTGAACACATGCTTCTTTTTTTCCATGATAATTGGCTTGTTTGGTGTAAGGCTCTCAGATGGCCGGGGGTTTTGGTCCCTATTATTGGCCTAGCTTATGAGCTTTTATTGCTTTGGAGGACTTTTTCTCGCCGGGTATCAAGAAAGAATTTGCAACATTGCTTTGTTTCTCCATAGCGTGGGACATTTAGAAAAAAAGAAACAAATTTGTTTTTTAATGAACCCAAGGAAAATGAAGGTTTGTTGATAGATAATGTTCATCATTGTTGGCTATATTTTAAGAATAAGAACAAGATTACTTCTTTTCGGCTTCGAGCCTCTTAATCGATCTAACCATCCTTTGTTTATGAAAATATTGTAACTATTTGCGTGATTCATGTTTTGTGACGCGCTCTTCTTAATATTATGTGGTTAGATGCATTGTAGGTAAGCAAGGCTCTGAATTTTCATTTAACCTCTTTTTCTTCAAAAAAAATGTGAGCATTCATACATTAAGGAGTAAATAACAAAGAAGTATTCATAATTTGTTTTGACATACATACATTAAGGAGTAAACAAATAACAAAGTATTCATAATTTTTTGGCATTCATAACATGTGAACATACATACATTTAAGAAATGAACACATAATAAAGAAGTGTTCATAAATTACATACATAACATGTGAACATACATACAATAAAGAGTGAACACATAAAACATAAAGTATTATTATATTTTTTAGGCAACCTATGGCATATAACATGTGAACATACAAAGGATAACAAAAACATTCTTACGGTGATTAAAGGCCAATTAGAAAATTTTAGGGTTGGCTTAAAAAATTAAAGTACCTAAAGCTCTTATGGTAAACCTAAGATAGACTAGTATTTTCAAAATTGAAACAACAAAGATTCAAGGAACTGAATGTTTTTAGGGAAGACCTAAGGTAGTAATTATTGGTTTAACCTAAAGGAAGAATTAAAGTACCTAACATATTAGGGATCTCAAGGTTCTCCTTAATGGTCCCTTCAGTCAAATGTATCCTAAAATTTGAGGCTAACTATACTAGGAAAAAATGATAGTCATTCGTATAAAAATACACGAATGGTATAGTTGCATGAATACATGGTTAAAATCACACATCCGATATATGCAAAAAGTAAAGCTTCACAAATAATAAATTAGTGAGCATGCACATATATTATGCTCTCCCTTCCACACTTAACACAATGTGATGAAAATAAGGTTCTTTCCTAAGTATTGGATCTCGTTATTACCAACATGTGATAATGAGGGCGTGTCTCAAAATGCAAATTAGATTCGGTGACCTAGGGGAAGTTTCCATGGCTTCTCATATGTGGGCTCGATCAAAATAGGGATGTACATGGTTCGAATAGTTTAATATACTCAAGCCCCCAAATGCTTTCAGATTTGGGCAACTATAATGTACTTCCATAAGTTATATTCTCATATACATGTCCCTAAGTGATTGCGAACTAGACGACACTTCATCAAGAATATTGTGGTTTGAGAAAGGCATGGAAAATGCACGTGAATGCAAATGTGAGTAAAAAAACATTTTGATTATGTTTAGAAAACTCTTATTGGTATAATATCTTCAAAATCATAAGTTTGAAATAAGTATCTTTCAATATTTTGTTTATAGGTTGGTTTTTATTTTTTTATCTACAAAAATAGAAAACAAAAGGAAATAAAATCAACTAAATTCCCCGCAGAGTCGTCACTGTGTGTGGACGATGTTTTCACGAGCGCAGCGAAGCTGATCAAAAGGATTCTTGTAGATAGTTTTATTTTTATTAATTTTGAAAAATTATATTTTTACAACAACAATTGTTATGGAAATTAATTGTTTATACACATACATACAGAATCAAATCATTCCAATTAGGAAAATAAAGCCTTTTATTTATGGAAATGAAGGTTTCATGGAAAAAGGATCTTGTAATAAAAGAAATTAAAAATGTATATAATTTGGAAAATGATACTATTTGGGAAATAACCAATTCATTATGATATGGGAACAAATAATTTCTATTTTATTGAAATCTTATTTATGAAAACATGTCAATAAGGACAAAAATTTTACATTTGGAAATGTTGATGCAATTAGGAAAAAGCGTTAATTAGAAATTATTTTATAACAAAATAATTAAAATATTGATTTTGTACAAAATAAATGTGATTATGTAAAAAAAAGAAAGAACATATATTTTTAATTCTTTTTTTAAAACACTTTTTTGAATTAAAAGTAAAACGGAACTAGAAAACACCATTTAAGAAAAATAGGAGCCACCACCTAGTTTAGCTCTACCGAGAAATTCGGTATAGCCAACCTGAATAGGATTCCTATACCTATTAAACAGAGATTCTAAGTCCGGAAAAAATTTATGCTAATCTACTTAGTTCAAAATATTAATTTCAAATATATTGTGAGCGGACAACGCGGATAGCGATGGGTTGAGAGCGTGCTTTTGAAAGGAGCGGTCCACCGGGATGTTTTTGTTGAAAATAAAATAACCGGGTCAGGGACCCGAAACATTTGAAAGAGAAAGTTAAACATTTTAGATCGATCAAAACACGAATCCGCCATCTCTTAGTGTAGAGTCGCCACTTGGATTAGCTCTTCCAGGAATTAGAGTCCAATGAGGCTTAATGTCCGGGGAACGGCCCACTATGACACAGAGATTCGGGTTCGAGATAAGTTGCTTACTTCTTATTGGATCACATTAAATTACATCTACAGAAAATCATATTTCTTAATTGTGCATATTTATATTTATGTCATTTTCGAGTTTATAATGTATAATTCGCACATATTTGGAAAAGCGATAAATCCATAGATAAAGCATTAAATAAATGCGGAAAATTAAAGATTAAAATTACAAAACCTCGGGGGATGCAACCGCCCACCTTATCTATTAATCACATTTCGCAAAAAATAATTGAAATTGCGATACCCGAAGGAAAATAAAATCCTAAGCACATATCTAATCCTAATCTAGCTGCATCTACAAAGGTTAGCACAGGATATAACACAACATTTACACATATGTTCGATTTGATTTTGACGAGACCAGTGTGGCCTAATTAGAAAAAGGACGATTAAAAATTCTTATTTAGGAATAAAAGGGATTCATTTTTATTAACACATTGGTTGCTCATTTTAATTAGTGAAAATGCTCGCATGGTAAAAATGTGAGGATTGTTATCCGGGAATAATTTTTTTATTCCCTTCGTGGGGGTATCCTAACAGGAATCATCAACAATTTAAAGAAACAGAAAAAAAGAAACAACAATATTACAGTAACATTTACAAATATATAAAAAGCAAAATTATTCTTAGGTGAACATGCAGAATAGAATAAAACATAAAAAGGCATGAGATAGAGCAACTCTAGGAACTCAGAGGCTTACCCTTAAGGAGCGAATCCACTTCGTTATACCCGCTTGACCTTGGGAGCATTACTCGTCGTCTTTAGATTTTTGTGGTGTTTGAAAATTAATTAAATCATAAAGTGTTTTTAATTCGGAAAATATTGTGAAAAGTCAGAGTGTTTTGTTTGTATTTTTCTGCTAAAAAAATGCCCGTCCGGAACACTAAAAAATCCTTATATATATAGGGGAATTTATCCCGAAATAATAGGGATAATTAAAAAAAATCAGGCTAGGGGGGTCCCTCGCCGAAAGTCTAGCGAGGCTCGCTAGTGTTTTGGTGACACCGGTTTTTACCCTCCCAATTTTTCTTTACTTTATATTTTTTATTTTATTTTTAATTTTAATTAATTAAAAATATATTTAATTAATTTTTACGAAATTCTAATTTTCTAAGTCCTTAATAATTTAAGTCCTTAAAATAAAATTAGAGATGAGGAGCACTACCATTTGAAGATCTCTGGATAATAAAAAATTGTCCGATTCAAGGACTAAATCCCGAAAAGTCAACATCATCGAACTCGCGAGCTGGTACAAAATCCTGTGCTCATTGTTGCCCCTTATGTGATCACTGCTGGTTAAATAACTAGTATGATTAAACGAAATGAGCGGAGAGATTGAGAAAATACTTGACCAATGTTGTTGGCGGCTCTGAATCCTTGATTGGTATCCCATGTGGGTGAATTTTTCATTTTTTACATTGGCGTGATTTGAAAAACAAGTGTTTTTTACTTTGATTGCATTCATTAAGTGCCCCTTGTAAGTTAACCCTTGGTCGATTTTCCATATCCTCGGAACTGCCGGGGTGAGGTTCCTGAATCCTTTTCAAAGGTGACCAAATGGACTTTTGATAAAAATTTTAATTACTTCCTGTGACAAATTAAAGAGAATTAGGATGTAAATACGTTTTGTTTTAATTATTTGATTGAGTTTATGCGAAGCAAAAAATCCTTCAATGAAAAATTAAAACATGATGAAGTAATAAATTTAGTAAGTTAGAAAAATATCGAGGATGTCTCGTGCACCACTCTATTTTGTTAGGAGGCTTTTGTTGGAGAACAAAGGAGGGGTGGGGTCCGCTCATTTTCTTTATAAATAAATCCACTTTCTCTCTTCTTTCTTTCACTTTTTCTTTCTCATTCTCTCTCTAGCTATTTTCTATCTTCCTTCTCTATAAAGATGTTGTCGAAGGTCGTTGGGAGGCAGCTATAGTTCAAGTCCAGCCTTTCGCCTCAGCCTACTAATCACCTTGACATTTTCATTGTTGATATTGACGATGCTTATTGTTTGAGCGAGAGAGACACCATGCTAGGATTCACTCCCACCACTCCCATAGAGTTGATAGACCCTGATTTCCCGGCTCATATTCACCTTTCTCGGGTCGAGGTATTTCTTGAAACTCACTTCTTTTTATCATTTTCTTGTTGGATTTGTTAGTTTTTATCTTTTCTAGGAAGTATAATTGAACTGAAACTTAATTCATATCACGGAAATTAGCTTAGAAAAGAACAAAATCTAGTTACAAAAATTTTTTCACAACAAAAACGTTTAATAGTCCAATAGAAAAATGATTCCGACCGAAACCTGAATTTGGCTGAGCCCCTTCAGGGCTCAGTGGTCTGGCGAGGCCCCCTAAATGACTCGCTAGACTTTGTGGTGAGGCCTTTGGGGCCTTTTCCAGCTTGTCGGTAGCTCCGTTTTTTTTTTAAAAAATATATATATTTTTTTAGACAAAGAAAATCTGTAAGAAATTCGGGTTTGTTTTGTCCATTCTTTTAACCAAAATTTTGTAAACATGTTTTTCTTTATTTTATTTATAGTCTCCCATCCTCCGACATATGGGCGAGTATACTACCATCCAAACTTGGTGGCGCCATGCTTCCGCCCTGCCAAAGCTTAAGCCATTGCGGCCACAAGCTTTGGCGACATAGCCTGGTTTTTACAGCCGACATTGCTACCCTATGCGACCTCGATTTCCCTAGCACAGAGATGGTATGACATTTCCCATACTTTCCATTTTACTATGGGGGAGGTCACCGTTACTCCATCCGATGTTGTGGCGATTACCGGTCTACCTCGGACCGGGACTGTGATCCACTTTGATGCTTTTATGGAGAGGTTCTTCAAATCCTCCACCGTTTACCGATGCATTATGGATTTATTTAGCGTTGATCTGAGGGGCAAAGGGTTGCGTTACAACGTGTTGGTTGAGTATTGGACCGGTCGACGATCCATTTCGGCTGGGAGATTCCACTCTATGTTCGGTCTTTCCTTATCACATTGCTGAGCATGACTTTCTTCCCAATCTCAAATAGTGAGATCAACTATGGGTTCATTGAGCCTTTGGTTGATCTTGAGGGTGTCAGTGGCCTTAACTAACCTCGGGCAATATTGGCCTAGACGTACTTTGCCCTTGACCTATTACAAGGGCCCACCAAAGGGTACACGATGTTACCCCATGGTTCTTGAGGTATCGTTTGTCCATTTATTATTAGTATATGTTGGTTCTTTCTGGTTTATATTACCTTACTTTATGTTTGTATTTGATCGTGTAGGCTTGGGCTTTCTTCCTGCTCCACGATTTTGCTGACATTCTTGAGGACTCTCCTTGCCTTGCTGGGATTTGCTCAGCCTTTGATGGAGAGATATTAGACCTTGAGGGTAACGGGAGCACCTTTGTAGCTTGACAGTCGATTAGGTGATATCCCTTATTTTGGTAAAGAGAATCACATTTGGCTTTTGTTTGAATATAATCATAACTTGAGCTGGTTGTGTTTTCAGGTTGATCACAACCCTTGGAGGGGGCTCTCGAGCTACCATATGGCGAAGGAGATCCGAAAAGAGGTGGACCGGAATCACTTCATGTAGGAGGGTCCCAAGACCTGGGAGTGGTACCTAGGTGAGCGTATTTAGTTCTGGCGGATTGAGCTAGTGGCTGAGAGATGTATCCCTCATGTACCTCCTACTGGACTCTTTTGGGCTCATTTGGTGATCACTGACTTGGGAGAGAGATAGTTGTTCTTCGAGGAGCATGGTTTACTAATCTCCTTTCAACGTGGTGATTATGAGGCGTTCATCCAGGATATGCTGATCCTACTTCGTCCTTAGACCCGGGCTGAGGTCGAACAACCTCGAGCGCAGTTGGGGGGTATTCAGGGGGCAGGAGGTTTCGATGCGGGCATTAGCAGTACCGGCGTAGGTTGTCAGGTATGAGAGTTGTACTATATTGAACATTTCCATTTTTCATGATCTTATTTCTAACTGTAATTAGTTAATGTAGGAGATCGCTAGGAAAAGGGCTCGCCTAAATGCCTTTGCTAGAGGTTCGAGATTTGCTTCTTTGGGCATCATTAAGGGGAGATTAATAGTCTCATTGGATACGTCTTTCTGTCTGATGGATTACTCGGGGACACTGAGAGAGCTATCTCTTCCATGGAGTCTCCACACGCTGTCTTTTGACCATTCAAATGCCACTCATGTAAGTGTTTAACGAAATGACTCATTCTCAAATGTAGCGTACCAGTTTCAAGATGTTTGATATTCCTTTGTTCATCTGTAGTTTGCTCGGGAGGAGATGGAGGGAGTGGCTCGGTATTCCCTTGCCTTGAGGGATATAATGATCTTACAGGATGGAGTTATACTGGTACACGTTCCCTCTTGACCTGTTTATGTTTGATTTGTAATGCATGTACAATATACTATGCTTGATGTATATGATTATGATACTCGTATTCTATAATGGTTGCAATCATTGGCAGCTAGGGGGATCGACTACAAGAAGTGCTACCAAGAGCTTGAGGATCATTTCTAGGTATTGGACATTAGCCATCGGGATCTGGATTCTCACTACCAGGGCTTGGACACCACTCATTGAGATTTGGATACCTAATACTGGTGTTTTGATGTCCAGCATCTGGAGTTGCTACGGTAGAACGCCGAGTCTACTCGAGCTCAGGAGGAGGAGCGAGCTACTACTAAGGATTTTGCTCATTCGCTCGAGCTTAACTTCTCTACGCTACTTGATGGGTCAGGTAATTGGCCACTACTCACTCATGATTAGGACCCCAGCTATTTTTGTGTCCCTCAGCCTTCTCCCGCACATCGCCTGACTGATGGTGCCTCTAGGAGTCTACTCCCCGAGGATTTTGAGGTTGCTACCATGGAGCCCTAAGATCCGGTGGGTGGAGATGACTGATAGGCGATACATGCTTTGATGTTGTCACATAATGAGTGACTTAGGGATTTCCTTTGCATGACCCAGGTGCCTGATTGGTAAAAACTCAATGGGTTTAGGGTGCGAGGCCTTCAATACCTCGCTTCTAGGCCTACAAAGACGCCCTTTGCCCATGCTACTCTGAAGTTTTAGGATCCAGCCACCCACGTCTTCCGCTTTGTTGACCTTGAGATTTACCCCTCGGTCAAAGAGTATCATGCTATCTTGGGCTCCCTTTTCTAGAGAATCCAACTCTCGCATTCCCTATGAGGCTTTCCTTCGTATTTCCTTTCTTTCAATTCAGGGGTAAGGATAAGCTGCGAGGATTGTGGAACTTGGAATCCAGCAAGCGCTTTTTATCTGCCCCTCCTAACGTCGAAGGTTTTCGAGTTGATGTCGCCCTTACTTGGTATGAGACCACTCCCAGTTCTCATCTCACATGGCCCTCCATGTTGACCCTACTTCTCCTGGCTAAGTTTGTTTACGAGGTTGGAGCAGTTGCCCGATTCCGCTTGCTATATATTATTGACCCACTCTCCATAGGTCTTTCTCCTACGGCTTTAGCCTTAGTAGAGAATTTGGTTCACATGGACGCTACTATAGTGAACCCTGACTTAGTGGGTGACCACTTCGCTTTACTTGAGGTAAATCTTTTCAATCTTTCTCTTTGTGAAATCCATTTTCTTATTTGAAGAAATACTTACAGGTGTGGTTGTTGGAGAAGCTTTGTTTGATTACCAATCCTCGCTTGGGCAAGGCGCGATATCTTCCTTCGCATTATGGCCCTAGGGGATTTGTCACTAAGGACCATCATTCATTGAGTGAGGATACTTGGATCAAGATATTGAGTTCTTATCGAGCTTCCGAGATTCACTAGCTCAGTCCTTTGTTGGAGATTCCTTTCTTGGCCACCAATGTGCATGACTCAGGCATGTTGCTGATGGGCTTATTTTGCATCACATCCTATTCTCCTTCCCCCTTGTGTAGGTAGTACGGGCATCAGCAGCGAGTTCCTTAGCTTCTATGTTCAACCTATTTCCATGAATTTGGTCCTGACACACCGAATACTATACGGAGACTTTGGGCCCAGGCTACAGATGTTGCTTTGGATTACTATGCCATAAAGACTACTGATACTAACGAGTTTTATCATGGATGGTGTTAGACATGATGTATGCCTTAGAGGCAATTAGGGCAATATGTCTTTATTAGCTATAATGTACAAACAATTTTGAATTTTTAATAATAATCAAAGGAATTTTGTTATTTATCAGTGCTTGTTTTTAATTGTATCTCACTAGTATCATATATATTTGGATATTTACATGTGCATTGATGAAATAAAGTCCGTGACTAATTCATAGCATAAAAGTGTAAGGACATAGTGGGAGCAATGTGGAGTGAAAACTGCACATACGTGTTACTATGAATAGTCTAAATATCCCTAGTCGTAGTTCCATAGAGATTGAAAATCGATGGAGCGGATAGACTAGCATGTGTAGGCTTACTCATTGGATTAGTTTCAAGTGGCCGATCTCATGAGCTGAAGGTGGTACCTTGAGTTAACACGTGAATGTATTTGGGTACTACATTAGAGATCGGCATATGACAAACACTTGAAAATAACTATATCCATGTGTTGGTGTCATGTTTTATTGTAGTAGTAGTACAAGTATCCTCAGACCTGAGATACTGGTTACCTTACGTAGGAGTTGCTATACTTTAGGACATACTTATTCATACGCTTGCGATCAGGATGACATAGCTGATTACGGGTATAGCGATGATCACATGTTGGTAAGCTATGTAATCAAGATGGGATCCATCGCTCCTGATATAGTAATATAATGGAGATGCACCTTAGGGCTCCTTGTTGAAGTGTCACACTCATAAAACTCTTATTAGAATATACAATTGATGGAACGTGTTTCCGGTCAATCAAGATACAAAACAGCTTAGTGGTGTTCTTGGTGAACAAGTCTAATCCATGATAGCTACAACTATTACATGAGCTGACAGTTAATCTGAGCTCAATAAACTGGATGGTAACTATCCTGATGGAAGGAGTGTATTGTATGGGTTACTACTGCAGAACCGGATCAAGTCATAGGCACGTGACATTCCAAGTATCGGGGGATCATACTCCTTTGCTAGAAAGCCCATTTGATCATCTAGAGTTATTGGGTTCCATAACGATCTGGAACACTGAGCCTAAAGGTTCCTGGGTAAGAAGCCAAGTTTAGGTTAACCTCTAGTGGCTCTATACTTTTGGTTACTATGAGGTCACACACTTTGGGTCTTTATCGAACCATGTAAAGAACCTATAGACTAGGTCTGTATCGAAAATACAAGTTGTGAAATCAGTGAGAGGAATTATTAATTGGTTTAACTAAATTAATAATTCAAAGGAATAATGAAAAGATAGGGAAAAATAGTCAAAGCGAGCAAGAGAATTTTCCTGTTGCAAGTAGGCCCCAAAGAAAACATGGGTTGTTCTAGGTGGGGCCCGTGCTGCTGCCCCGGGAGTTGAAAAGCTCATGGGCCGCTAGCTCACAGGCAAGCCAACACTCTAGCGGGCTATAAGCGCGCAATGACGAAACTTTAAATATCTGTAACTAGCTGGGCTCTCAGAGAATCAATCAGCTTGGAAAAGATTTTTGAGTTCCCCCGTTGTATAACAAAGTCTCCCTAACCCTATAGTTTCACTAATGTGCTATATAGAATTTCATGGCAGCACTTTCGTGGGCCACAAGCACAAGCTTGCGACATATGAGCGAAACCAGTTAGGGCTTCCCTCATGTGGCGCACGGGTCAACCTTCGGGTCACCATAACCCACGCAGTTGACCTGCTATACATGGTATGGGTTTATCCCATCCCATGTAGAGTTAGAGGGGGAGTCTAACACTCCCCCATTTTTCCCTATGAATAGGCTTCTAACATCTCATTATTTATACACACCAAAAAGCTTTTAACTTGTTTTCTCTCTGGTTTCTACTCCCTCTTCTTTTATTGTGCGACATCCTCCATGAGTTTCTCCAAACAAATTGAAGAGTTCGTTTAAAAGGCTCAAAGTTTAAGTGATTTTTATTTTAGATTTTTGGGTTAATTTAGAAGTAGTCTAGCAACTGCTATTAATTGACGAGTTCTACCTCTTCGAGGTTTTGGTTAGTGAAGATCCGTGTGGATCAAGTCATAGAGGTTCTCCTAATTTGGAAGCTTGTGCTATCAAAATTGCTCGAGAGGGAACGTCGCTACCAAAATAGAGATCAAGCATGCATCAACTGGTGATGCTTCAATCATTAGATGCTAGGATTCTTTTATATGTTTTATAAACTTGAAAGCATCTATGGAACTTTTTAACTAGATTATAACAATCATGGCATGCTTAGGAGATCATCAAGTTATTTTTAGTTTTTGAATTTCCGCCTTGCAACCTATGCATATTCAATTAATGTCTTGATTAACCAATGGTGGTATCAGAGCTTGTCTAATACTATGCATGATTGATTTTAATATGTTAAAACGTGATTTTCTATGAATTGAGTAAGTTTGCTATCATGTTATAGAAAATGATGTTATAACTAGATTAAGGTTTTGTTCAAACTTAGTCTATATGATTATCATATAAAATTTGAAATATTTTACTATACTAGTAAATGCTTTAATTAAGGGTCGTCCCCGTACTTCATATAATTAAAGAACGAAATCTTTAAATCGTAATTATCTATGGTATAGCAAATCAAAGTACTTGTGGCAATTTTGGTAAGGAATGGGCAAGACTACTCATTCACTTCAAGGGGGCCTCTCCTACCTGGAAATTATCATCGTTATTAGATTCAAGTATATCCAAGGGATGTTTATCACTTAGTCGATTTCTAGTATGGGAATTTATTCCGCATATGTTTTTACAAATGTGCTTTAAGTTGTTAATATTAAAACATGTAGACAAATATGCAAAAACTTAAACATGGACCTTGTTTATTTTGCGTGCTCTGTGGAGTCTTGGCATAATGGAATGATTATGATATACCAGTAAGAGCATGTTCCCTTAGAGTTAATTTCCTAATAGCCCAGAATTATTATTTCACAATCATATCCATCTTATAAGACCTAGACTTGGGTGAGACTAGTGGCACCAATGAAATCCCTAAAACTATATTAAGGCGGAAAAATTTCTTCCCGTCATAAGTCGTGATACGAGCCTTATTAACGGATTTAAGCACATGTACAACATGCCTTCCCTTAACATGTGCTTGGTCATGAGACTAGATGGGGTTAGTACCTTAACCAAAGACGGTTAGTTGTCCATATTATTGGAGCTAATGCCAAATTGGAGACACATTTGAGGAGTCGTACAATTGAGTACGCACATAGAGTAACCCCATCTAGATTAGCAATTGCAAGAGATGCAAATGGATGGGTTCTAACCACGGTTATATAGTCATGACTTGACCTGAGATATTGGGGGTCGTGATGAGTAACTATGGATGCTACCTACTAAGGAAAATTTGTTCATCCAGATTTCCTTAATTTTGAATAGAAAGGGCTATTTAAATGTCGATAAAATAGTAGGAAATTATGTCTTCAATTAAAGACCTTATATTAAATGCATGTACATATGCTAATGTCTAAATAAATTCTATTTTATATCTAGGTTGAATAAAGAACACTAATACTGAAAATGCATCCAAGCGATAACCATTTTTTCAAAGGAGACAATTTTCATGAGTGGTTCGAGTGTGTAGCAAGGTTCCTTAAGAGCCTTAACTTGAATTATGTTTTGGATAGTCTATGCCTCGAAGCCCCCAGAGAAGATCCATTTATTTATCAAATCGATAAGTACGGGAAGCACAAAAGGCACTGTGATTTCACAAAGATTTTCATGGTCAACATAATGCTTCTAAAGTACAGGGATCTTTGCAAAAATATGGACTTAGAGTATATAATTATATAGCTTGTAATGATAGATGAACTTGAAACATTCATTCTATCCACAAGTCTAGTGGCTGACACCTTAGTGGTTGAGTTTACCATAACTATTTATGATAAATCCGAGCAGTTACGGATATTAGGAATTATATATAATCAATAAACCTCAAAAAAATTGTATTGAATGATCATTGAAATTTTTCCCAAATGGACTTATTAGAATCATATGATATACAGTTTAGAAATAAACTTGAGAATCAACTTGTTACTGAGGATCGGAAGATAAGAAAGTCTAGAAATTTTAAGGTTAAAAGAAGACTCATGAAATGTGCTAAAATGAAATGCGGGGTAAGAGCTCGAATTTATGGACAAGTGAAGAAGAAGCCAAGTAAGGCATCTATTTCAAGTATGTTCATGATAGAGAGTTTCTCTACCATTCCCTATGAGTCTACTTGGGTATTAGATACTAGTTGTCGTACTCATATCTTTACTTTTGTACAAGGATTGTGGAATAGTAGAAGGCTTGCAAAGTGGGAAATGGTCCTAAAAGTTGGAAATGGAGCGTTGATTGCTGCAATAGCTGTAGGGACATAGAGCCTTCGTTTGCCTAGTGGCCTAGTTTTAGTTATGAACAATTGCTATTATATTCCAGCTCTCACTAAGAATATTATTTCTATTGCACTTCTAATAATAGAAGGAATTGAAATTTTATTTTCTCATAATAAATGTCAAATTCAGCATGACAATATTCTTTATGCTTATGGAATAGATTTGAATGGCATATATGTTCTAGATACTAAAACTGAAATTCTAAATACGAAAATTATTAAGAAATCGAAATTAGATAATGAGAAATCCTCTTACTTATGGCATTATCGTCTAGGCCACATAAATGGGACTCACTTAACTAAGTTACACAAATGTGGAGACTTAGGCCCAATGAAATGAGCTTCCTATGGTATGTGCGAACCTTGTTTAAAAGGGAAGATGACTAAGAAACCTTTCAAAGGAAAGTGTCAGTGTGCCACCAGTACTTTGGAAATAATACATTCCGATGTATGTGGTCTAATGAGTGTTAAGACACATGAGGGTTTCATCTACTTCATAACCTTTATATGGTTAATTGTACCTTAAGAGGCATAAGTCTGAAAGTTTTGATGCTTTTAAAAAATTCAAAAATGAAGCAGAGAAATAGCTTGAGAAAAGTATCAAGACCCTTCAATCTGGTTGAGGTGGTGAATACTTAAGCCAGGAGTTTCAGGATCATCTAAGGGATAAGGGTATTTTATCCTAATGGACACCTCCTTATACACCCCAACACAATTGAGTGTCAGAATGAGGAATCGAACCCTGCTCGATATGGTTCGATCCATGATGAGCCAAGCAAAACTCAGTAGATCCTTTTGGGGTTATGCACTTGAGAGCGTAGTTTGTATATTAAACAGAGTGCCCTCTAAATCAGTTGTTCAAACTCCATATGAGTTATGGTATGGTAAGAAACCAGCTCTTTCTCACTTGAGAATTTGGGGATGTCCTACATATGTTAAAAGAACAAGATAAGCTGGGTGCAAAGTCTGATAGATGTCTATTTGTAGGTTACAATAAGGAGACTATAGGGCATACTGATAAGTGTATAATTACACTTATTATCACATTAATTTTATACATTAAACACTATAGTTTTAGTCATTTTTATACTTCATATGAAAGATTTCACGTGGTATGTAGTTGTTTTTTATGCAAATGCAGATGCTAGGTAAATCTTGGGAGTAAAATGATCTAAAGTGGAATTCTATGAAAAAAGAGTGAAAAAGGTGTAAAAAGATGCGTGGAACATAAAGATTTGGCTTAGGATCGAAGCTATCAAAGATCGATGAAATTACAAGAAGATTTTTGAATAAAACTCATTTCACAGTCGCGACAATCATTCGCGATCGTGACTTGTTTACTTCAGAAATAAAAGTCTACCAATCAAAGATTCACGGTCACAACTTGTGTATCGCGGTCACGACTTGGACGGTTTACTAGTATTATCTTCGTAACTAACAACTGCCAGATAAGCATGATCAACCGCCATCAACTACCAATGAACAGACGCCTATCAGGAGTCAACAAATCATAAAAAGGTGCTTATCCACTGTGGATTATATCAAAGCTTCTCAACCAATCACAATGAAGAGATGCAATCTTTCACCAATGGACACAACCCTTCATTTGGATAGACGCAACCCTTCGAACTCTATAAATAGGGCTCCAATTCCAAAAAATTTCATAAATGCCTTCAGTGCAATCAAGGAAGTGCAGAAAAAAGGGTTACGTATAGTGTATGTAGATAGAGAATTCGCTACGTTCATAAGTGTTAGCGAGAAAATGTTTAAGTGATTCGAATTCTTGTTTCGATCACTAGATTTCTCTATTTTCTCGAGCGATTGTTGTATAAGTGTACTAGCAAATCACTTATCAATAAAAGTTTTCGTTCTTCAATATTTGTTTGTTCGATATTCGTAAAGAATAGCATCCTAGCGAAGGTTCTGTACGGACCGAGACCGAATTCAAAGTAGACGCAGGAAATGCGGGAATTGATGACTCCCATTAAAGAGTGGATACGGTTTGATCAATTTAGCTTTCACTTGCATACCTTACTACTTTGCTTTGTTTTCTACATATACTTTCTATTTCAAAGTTTATGATATATCTACGTGTCATAATGTGTATTTCGTGCTAAGTCTTTTATGTTAATCAAGTTGTATGTATTAGAGTTAATTTTAAGAGTAGTTTCGGGGTTAAAAATATCGTGTATAATCACTGGATCATTGATATAACGCTGTTTAGTGAGCTAACATTTTTGTAATGGTAACTTTCTAAATGTGGCTATGTGAGAGCGACCCCTACTAACCATAGTATTGACGTTGTCCAGGTTTATATAATTGTCTTATTTCATTTGCGCCAGGTTTAGAAAAGTTATTTCATGTGTTGCTCTGCGGCGAATCATTGAACATCTGAGTGTTTTTAACCGAGTCTGTTAGATTAGTTTAGTGAGTTATAACATCTTTGTTGAACTTGCGTGTTTTCTCTGCTATACTTGTTCGTAGTGAAGATTTTATATTTTTAGATTCTCTAATCTTCCACATCTATATTTACTCAACTTTTCATTCTAATCTTCCTATCCAAAAATCTCAAATCTATTTTTATTTGCTTTTACTTTGTCTTTCCTTGTTGATCCTTAGACCTGGTTCCTTCCCTGTGGGTTCGATATCTTTTAAAACTACATTGCAACTATATACTTGCAGTTATCATCATTTTTCTATTTGATAAGAGGTATTGACAACACCTACATTTTTCATGAACAAGTTTTTGGCACCATTATTGAGGTTAAACCTTACGAAACGAGTGTAGCTAAGTCTCACGAACAAGTTTTCGGAACCATTAGTTATCAAACTTATCAGTGGAAAAGTGGCGAACATATACCTTCTATGATCCCAAGGAACAGAAAGCCCTTGTTTCTAGAAATGCTCAATTCCTCGAGAACAAACATATACTTGCGAATGCTAGTGGGAGCATTCTTGAGTTAGGTACTAACGTAGATCAAATAGACAGTTAACTAATTATACCTACACCTGTTACACAAGATAGTGTAAGCATAGAATAACCTATTATAACACCGACATTGCGCAAGTCAGGTCAGGCACCAATCACTCCCGAGCGATACAAGTTTATCGTCACTAATGATAAACATCTCCTCCTTGTGGAAGATGATGAGCCCAAGACTAACAAGGAGGCAATGGAAGGCTCAGAATTTGATAAATGGCTTTCATCCATGAGATCGGAGATGGACTCCCTGTACAAAAATCAAGTCTAGAACTTGGTTGATGCTCCAAGTGCAATTAAGCCCATAGGATGCAAGTGGGTTTTCAAGAAGAAAACTGACATAGACGGTGACATAGTTACCTATAAAGCAAGGCTGGTTGCAAAAGGGTACAGTAAAAAAGAAGGCATTGACTATGATGAAACCTTTTCACCGATGGCCATGCTGAAGTCTATTAGGATACTCCTTACCATCGCCGCTCATTATGATTATGAGATTTGGCAAATGTATGTGAAGACAACATTCCTTAACGAGAATCTAGTTAGGGATGTGTTTATAACACAACCCGAGGGTTTCACATCTAAGGATGGCTCTAAGGTATGTAAGTTGCAGAAGTCCATTTATGGGCTTAAGAGAGCATCGAGGAGTTGGAATATTAGGTTCGATGAGGTAATCTAAGAAATCGATTTTGTATCAAATGCTAATGAGCCCAGTGTATATAAAAAGGCTAGTGGGAGTGCAATCATTTTTCTTGTATTATATGTTAATGACATATTATTAATAGGAAACGATATTCCTTTTCTTCAGATAGATAAGATGTGGTTGTCAAAGAAGTTCTCCATGAAAGACCTTAGAGAATAAGCTTTTATACTTGGTATTAAAATTTACCGACATAGATCTAAAAGGCTGTTAGGTCTTTCACAAAGTACATACATAGACAAGGTTTTTGCTAGATTTAACCTTAAGTAGTTAAGAAAGGGTTATCTCCCTATGTCTTACAGGATTAACCTTTCTAAATCTGAGTGTCCGAGAACACAAGAAGAGAGATTATGCATGAATGGAATACCCTATGCCTCATAGGTAGGGTCCATCATGTATGCTAATGTATACACTCGACCTGACATCTCACATGCGTTGAGCATCACGAGCAGATTTCAATCTGACCCAGTTGAGAATCACTGGACGGTCGTTAAAACTATCCTCATGTACTTACGTAAGACTAAGGATGTGTTTTTAGTCTATGGAGAAGGTAATCTCACTTTAAAGGGATACACTGATGCGAGTTTTCAGTGTGTCAAGGATGATTATAATTCCTAGTCAGGTTATGTGTTTATGTTTAATGGAGGGGTAATTGTTTGGAAGAGTTTCAAACAGGATTGATAAGTGTATAATTACACTTATTATTATAATAATTTTACACATTAAACACTATAGTTTAAATCATTTTTATACTTCATATGAAAGATTTCACTTGGTATATAGGACGGTCGTTAAAACTATCCTCAAGTACTTACGCAGGAATAAGGATGTGTTTTTAGTTTATGGAGAAGGTAATCTCACTTTAAAGGGATACACCGATGCGAGTTTTTAATGTGTCAAGGATGATTATAAGTCTCGGTCAGGTTATGTGTTTATGTTTAATGGAGGGGCCATTATTAGGAAGAGTTTCAAATAGGATTGATAAGTGTATAATTACACTTATTATTATAATAATTTTACACATTAAACACTATAGTTTAAGTCATTTTTATACTTCATATAAAAGATTTCACTTGGTATGTAGTTGTTTTTTATGCAAATGCAAGTACTAGGTAAAT
>CATIWQ010014795.1:0-17690 GCA_949673415.1 Euphorbia schlechtendalii
TTGCATACCTTACAACTTTGCTTTGCTTTCTACCTATACTTTATATTTTGAAGTTTATGATATGTCTATGTATCATAATACATATTTCATGTTAAGTCTTTTATGTTAATCAAGTTATATGCGTTGGAGTTAATTTTAAGAGTAGTTTCGGGGTTAACAATATCATGTATAATCACTGGATCTTTGATATAATGCTGTTTAGTGAGCCAACATTTTTGGAATGGTAACTTGCTAAATGTGGCTATGTGAGAGCGACCCGTACTAAGCATAGTATTGATGTTGTCCAGGTTTATACGATAGTCTTAATTCATTTGCTCTAGATTTAGAAAAGTCATTTCATGTGTTGCACTGTGGTGAATTGTGAACATCTGAGTATTTAGAACCGAGTCTGTAGATTAGTTTAGTGAATCATAACATTTTTGTTGAACTTGCATGCTTTCTCCGCTATCCTTATTTCGTAGGGAAAATCTACATATTTAGGTTCTCTAATCTTTCATACCTATATTTACTCAATTTTCATTTTAATCCCTCTTTCCTAACCTTTACTTTATTATATTTTATTTTCTCTTCCTTTTCGATCTCTAGAGCTAGCCCTTCCCTATGGGATCGATATCTTTTAAAACTACATCTCAACTGTATAATTGTAGTTATCATCATTTTTCTATTTGATAAGATATATTGACAACATCTATATTTTTCGTGAACAAGTTTTTGGCACTATTAATATATAGCCTAATCTTGTGAACAAACTATTAAACTTATCAGTAGAAAAGTGGCAAACAAGTTTTTGGCACAGTTGCCGGGGAAGGCAAGTGTGTTTTAGATATAGAAATTTCAGGGGAAGATAATTGTGTTTTGGAGATTTAACTTTGGAAAATTTTATTTTATATGTTATTTAGATTTATTTTCTTTTATATTATTATTTATAATATTTTGATATTAACATATTTTTCTTGCTTATTCATTGAGTTTTCTTTCTAGTGTGTGCATGCCAAGTACGCATAGTTCGGGAGAAAGTTTGGCATCTTTCTAATCGGAGATAGAATGATTTGGTAGGGCAAGGAAACAAAAATATAAAAGATAAGAGAGAAGAATGGCTGCTAGTCAAGTTGGTAACCCAAATCCTAACCCAAATCCAAACCCAAATGAAGATCCACCCCAACCAAGGCTTATGGATTATGTTATTCCGACCATCAATGGTAACAATCAAGGAATTGCTAAACCACCGATTGATGCGAATCATTTTGAAATAAAACCAGCATTACTTCAAATGATTAGCAACAATATGCAATATTATGGTCTACCCAATGAAAATCCAAATTCTCATATTGCAAACTTTTTAGAAGTATGTGATACTTTCAAAATGCCCAATGTTCCTGAAGAAGCAATCAAACTTCGCTTATTTCCATTTACACTCTGTGATAAAGCAAAAGTTTGGTTGAATTCATTACCCCTAAATTCAATCACTACCTGGAACAAATTAGCCCAAGCCTTTCTGACTAAATATTTCCCTTTAGCAAAAATGGCAAGACTCATTAAAGAAATCACTTCCTTTACCCAGAAAGATAGTGAACCTTATACGAAGCCTGGGAATGTAATAAGGAACTTCAATGAGTTTATCCTCATCATGGTTTACGTCAGATGGTTATTCTACAAACTTTCTACAATTGTATAAATCATGCCACTAGAGGAGCAATTGATGTTATGGCTGCAGGATCTCTTATGAAGAAAACTAGTCAATAAGCTTTTGAACTTTTAGAAGATATGGCAAGCAACAATAGTATGTGGCCAATGGAAAGAGCACAAGTAAGTATTACCAATCCTGCTCATTCACATGCTGCATCTTCATCTTCTAGTTCAGTTAAAAAGGTCCATGAATTAGATTCCATTTCTATTATGCAAGCTCAAATATCTGCTTTATCTAACAAGATAGATAATGTGCATGTTAGTAAAAATAACCCTTTGACATGTGAAAATTGTGGTCAAATTGGACATACAGCTTTTGAGTGTAACTTTAACCCATGTGTAAGGGAGCAATTAAGTAATGTTCAAAGTCAAGGGAATTCTTATGGCAATAATGGAAATAACTACAGAAATTCTAATTGGAAGTATGGTGATAATCAATAAAAGAATTACCAGAGTACTGATAGAATAGGCCAGTTAACAAGTAAGATAGACAAGTTTCTAGAGGGAGTTTGTAATAAGCAATTGGAGTCGGAAAAATGTTACAAAAAGTTAGAGAATAAGATGGATCAAATGTTTAAAAACCAATCATCTTCAATTCATAAGTTGGAGGTACAAGTTGGTCAATTAGCAAGTGTTATTCCATCTAAAGGGAAAGTTCATTTACCTAGTAACACAGAGGAAAATCCTAAGGAAAATGTGCATGCTATAGCCCTTCGTAGTGGTAAATTACTATACAAACCAAATCCTTCGAGTATGATTGCTAATGATGTTGTTGAAGTACCGGATGGATATCTGAGTAAATCTGATAATAGTGTAGGAGCGGATGAACAACCTAAATCCAGAAAGGTTAATCCCCCTCAACCACCATTTCCATAAAGAATGAAGAAGAATGAGGATAAACAGTTTATTGATTTCATCAACAAACTTAAAGGTCTGGAAATCAATCTTTCATTTATTAAAGCCATTACTTAGATTCCTAACTATGGTAAGTTAATCAAAGAACTTTTATCTCGAAAACGTAGTTTAGAAGTAATATCAAAAGTATCTTTAACTGAAGATTGTAGTAAAATAATAACTGCTAAAATGCCCACTAAACTAAAAGATCGAGGAAGTTTCACAATTCCATGCAAACTTGAAAACATTTCTTTTCCAAAATGTTTATGTGATCTTGGGGCTAGTATAAATCTTATGCCTTTATCGATCTTCAAAGAATTGAAGCTTGATGACAAAGTTAAAAGGACAAGCATGGTATTGCAGTTGGCTGACCAATCTATTAAATGTCCTTATGGCATAATAGAAGCCTAGTTAAAGTGGATAAATTAGATTTCCCTACTGACTTCATTTGTGCTAGATTTTGCATATGATGAAAAATGTCCTATAATTTTAAGAAGACCTTTTATGCATACTGGCAAAGCATTGATAAATGTTTCGGAAGGCAAAATTAGATTAAGGACAGGGGACGATACTGTTGAATTTAATATGGGTAAAGCTAACAAATATCCTATGGATGAAGATATCTGCATGAAACTTGACTTGATTGATGCTTGCATCCAAGAGGTTGTTTGGCTAGATTTCATTCATGTATATGAAGTCAAGGAGTTGAAAAACTCCATTGATCCATAAATCTCTTATATTTTTCTAATATTATATTATAGTAATATATTTCTATTTTTAAAGTATTTTAAATTAGTGTAGTTTTTTAAAATAAAAGAAAAAAGAAAATATTTTGGATTTTATCAGATCGCGATCGTGAACAATATCGCTCTCGTGATTAGTTTGATTTAAACTCTCTGTTTCTGAGTAAGAGGAAGTGACGATCGTGACTTACTCTCGCGATCGTGACCTGTGAGATCTGCACAGCAGTTATTGCTATAACAGCTATATTCTAACGGTTATATTTATAATATATCCATTGGAAAGGCAATCATTATCCTAATTTCCCTATAAATAACCTCTTTTCATGTGTTGATTACACAATAACTCTTATTCTTAATCTATAAACTCTCAAAAATCAAGTTTTCTTTATTTTCCAAAACTTTCTTTCTTGATTTCAATGGCTCCTAAGAAGGCTATAGGAACTTTATCAAAAGGGAAGAAGAAATTGGTGAACCGACAAAATGAAGTTGGTTATCCCTTTCCAATTTATAGTGACGAGGAAGAGGAAAGATATTTGAGAATTAAGAACTACGATTTTCATGGTACGCTTTTTTATGATCCTACTTTTGCTATTGATGTTGGGATTCACGTGAAAGTAGAAAGATACTTTTCACTGTTTGGATTGGAAAAATTCATGAATATGTGATTTCCTTTAATTGAGGAATGGATTCTCGAATTCTTGGTTACAGTTGCTGATGATGGGAATGTCTTGAAGAAGAATTCAGACTTGAAGGAAAAGAATATAAGTTTACAATGATGGATTTAATTAAGTGGTTTGGTTTAGGAGAGAATTTTGATGATATTGAAAAGATGAAGATTATGAGTTAACAAACGTTTGGACCGAGTTAACAGGATTAGATCGATACGATGTTAAGAACTCATCCAACAAGAATATTCGAAGGAACAGTCTTCTCTACCTTCACAAATTCATCTCTCAAAGTCTTTTCTTTCGACATGAAACAACTAAAGTATCAATGAAAGACTTAGAAATATTAGAGTGCGCAGTTCTGCAATTTCGACCAAAGTTTTCAATGTATATTTTGGAATCCATCGCTAGTCTAACTGCACATAAAAAGACTTGAGTTGGAGGCGTAAACACGATTTGTGGGATAATTTTGCGAACGAAAAATCAATTACCATACCAATATAATCCAAGGGAGAAATTTAATTTTGTGGGAGGAGTGTACATGAAGAGAGCGGGATTGGTTAAAGAAGAAGTAGGAAAATTTACGTTCCTATCTTATGAGGTAAGGATAAGAAAGCTTCGACCGACGAAAGAGTCTACTACTCGAGAAAATGAACCAGACGAGGAAGATGTTGAAGAAATGCAATTCGAGAGTGGTGATTCAAAATAAGCCTCGGGAAGTATGAATGATACTTGGAGAGGAAAGTTCGTGAAAGATGTCGATAAAGCATGCCTGGATATTACCGCAATTCAACAAGATGTTCATCAACTGACAAAATCCAACATATCATTAAACCGGAAATTAGATGCATACTTCAGAATGCAAAATTTGGAAATATCTCTGAGTCCACCAGATTTAAGTTCTGAGGAGTAAAACAGGTTCAATTTCCTTCCTTTATTTTATTTTAGTTGTGTGTTTTATTTTTGATTTTTATAATGTCTCACAATGAGGACATTGCATTCTTTAGTGTGGGGGGCATTTGTAAAAATCCAAAAAAATTAAATAAAATAAAAAATCGAAGAATTTAAAAATTTTTTTGTTGATTTTCGTGACATTTATACATTATCATTTCTTATACTTTACTAACATTTGTCCAAGGTTATTATAGGTGTTAGGTATTTACAAGTTTGATGTTAGTGCAAAACTTGAGCGCGTGTTGAATTTGAGCGTTATTAGCTCAACATTTACCAATTTGGCAAGGATGAGTGGTGAGTAACATTCGAGAGCAACATTCCAAGAAAGTTTTGATTTATATTTCAATGCAACATGAATTAGTATAAATTATATAGATTTAGTTTAATGCTTCTGATAACTTTAAGTGGAGTAATATCTAATGGTATTCTTACTATGAGTTTTATATGCAAATCTCGAATAAGTTCTATAAGTATTAAGTGTGTTTAAAGTATTGGGAAACTATAGCCATAATACTTTGAAATTGATCAATAAAGGATGAGGGTATTAAAGAAAATATCAAAAGAAAGAGAGGATAACCAATGAGTTATGCAAAAGGTGAGGAATGGTATGTTGCAGAAACTGCAACCATTCATTGAGTGAAAAAAATAGAAAAGAAGCATAGCATGAAAAATGGGTGCAAAGTACAAAGTATTTCAAAAAAATATGCTTAAAAGAAAAAAATGAGAGAGTGTTATGGAGGATAAAATGCAACCACTGAAAAAAGGGGAGAGTGGTATGGAGCATAAAATGCAACCACTAAGAGTGTTTTAGCATCCTAGGTTACCTAAAAATGCCTTGAGAGAAATTAATCAAACTATGCTTTCTATGTCCTTTATACTTTATACTATGCTTAAGAGAAGGTAATATTCAAGTATGCATATAACACTTATATGAAGATGCGATTCGGTTGACTCTACATTAAGAACAAAGGTATGCAACTAAGCTATATAAATTGCACATTACTAATTTGTGGGTAATTTCGAACTTCTACTTGAAATCTTTTGCAACGTGGAATGTGGTACTCACTGCAATAGTCTTTCACTAAATGAAGTACGAACTTGTTTACCAATCTATACACTTCTGTTGAATTTACCTTGAGGACAAGGCAAAAGTTAAGTGTGGGGGTATGATAAGTGCATAATTACACTTATTATCATATTAACTTTACACATTAAACACTATGAATTAAGTCATTTTTATACTTCATATAAAAGATTTCACTTGGTATGTAGTTGTTTTTTATGTAAATGCAGATACTAGGTAAATCTTAGGAGTAAAATGATCTAAAGTGGAATTCTATTAAAAAAGAGTGAAAAAGGTGCAAAAAGATGTGTGGAACTTAAAGATTTGGCATAGCATCAAAGCTGTCAAAGATAGGTGAAGTTGCAAGGAGATTTCTGAAGAAAAATTCAAATCACGGTCACGACAATCATTCACGATCGCGACTAGTTCTACTTCAGATCAGAAGTCTGTCAATCAAAGATTCAAGGTCATGACATGTATATCGCGGTCGCGACTTAGACGGTTTTCTGGTATTATCTTCTTAACTACCAACCACTAGATAAGCATGATCAACCGCCATCAACTACCAACGAAAAAACACTTATCAAAAGTCAACCAATCATGAAAAGGTGCCTATCCATTATGGATTAAATCAAAGCTTCTCAACCAGTCATAAGGAAGAGATGCAATCATTCACCAATGGACATAACCTTTCGTTTGGATAGACACAACCCTTCGAACTCTATAAATAGGGCTCCAAACCTCACTAATTTCGTGCAGAAGAGAGGGGTGAAAGCTAGTGCACAATGTATAGATAGAGAATAAATATCTAGTTTCGCTAAGTTCATAAGCGTTAGCGAAAAAATGTTTAAGTGATTCGAATCCCTGTTTCGATCATTAGATTTCTCTATATTCTCGAGAGATTGTTGTATAAGTGTACTTGCAAATCACTTATAAATAAAATTTTTCGTTCTTCAATATTCGTTTGTTCGATATTCGCAAAGAATAGCATCCTAGCGGAGGTTTTGTACGGGCCGAGACCAAATTCAAAGTAGAAGCAGGAATTGTGGGAATTGACGACTCCCATTAAAGAATGGATACGGTTTGATCAACTTTAGCTTTCACTTGCATACCTTACAACTTTGCTTTGCTTTCTACTTATACTTTCTATTTTGAAGTTTATGATATGTCTATGTGTCATAATTCGTATTTCGTGTTAAGTCTTTTATGTTAATCAAGTTATATGCATTGGAGTTAATTTTAAGAATAGTTTTGGGGTTAACAGTATCGTGTATAATCACTAGATCTGTGATATAACGATGTTTAGTGAGCCAACATTTTTGGAATAGTAACCTGCTAAATGTGGCTATGTGAGAGCGACTTGTACTAAGCATAGTATTGATGTTGTCCTGGTTTATATGATAGTCTTAATTCATTTGCTCTAGATTTAGAAAAGTCATTTCATGTGTTGCTCTACGGTGAATAATTGAACATCTGAGTATTTAGAACTGAGTTTGTAGATTAGTTTAGTGAATCGTAACATTTTTGTTGAACTTGTATGCTTTCTCTACTATCCTTATTTCGTAGGGAAAATCTACATATTTAGGTTCTCTAATCTTTCATACCTATATTTACTCATTTTTCATTCTAATCCTTCTTTCCTAACCTTTACTTTGTTATATTTTATTTTTTTTACTTTATCTTCCTTTTCGATTTCTAGAGCTAGCCCTTCCCTGTGGGATCGATATCTTTTAAATTTACATCGCAACTGTATAATTGCAGTTATCATCATTTTTCTATTTGATAAGAGGTACTGACAACACCTATATTTTTCATGAATAAGTTTTTAACACCATTGGTATATAACCGAATCTTGTGAACAAACTATTAAACTTATCAGTAGAAAAGTGGTGAACAGTCACACTTAGCAACATAATGAGAAAGGATCGAATGTAGAGCGGAATCTTGTCAACCGAAATGGACCATTGACCGGCCCAGTGCTCAATCATCATGCTATAGTGCAACTCCCCCCCCCTCGGTTCGACTCTTAATAAATCAGTAATTCATCAATAAGAGGGGGAGGTCCTTTAAAACCTCTCTATGAAGGCATCAAAATGGGCAACGATCCCGATCTAGGGCTGACCCTGTAATTTCTACGACATCGGATGAGGTGATAGTGACATCTCCGATGGCAAAGTAGAAAGTGTGAGAAACATCGCACCATCGTTGGTGACGTCGCATAGGGCAGCATCGTTGGCTGCAAGAACCTGGTTATGTCACCAAAGATAGTGGCCGCGATGGCATGGACAAGCTCTAGCCAGGAAAGCATGTCACCACCAAGCCTGGATGGTAGTATATCCGCCCGTATGACGAAGGATGGGAGACTGCAAATAAAAGAAAAGCACAAGATCAAGAAAATATGATAACAGTATTTTAAAACTTTTCCTCTTATTCATGACTATTTTTAAAAAATATATATATATAATTAAAATGAAGGAACCAACCGGCTGGCAAAAGGCCCCCAAGGGGCCTCGCTAGAAATTAGGGAGACTTGGGCTAGACCGCCGAGTGCCCTTCGGGGCTCGGTCGATGTCGGGTGTCCACTAGAATTTTGATTTTTTTCGGCAGACTTTTAGGTATTTCTTTTTTAAAAAAAAATTAATTAGATTTTGTTTTTCTCTAAGCTAATTTCCACGACATGAATCAAGTTTTGGTTCGATTCTACTTCCTAAAAAAGATTAAAAAAATGCATAAATCTTGCAATTAAACGATAAAAACTGAGTTTTAAGAAGTGGTGGGGTGAAGCCAAGCATAGTATCCCTCTCACTCTAACAGTAAGCGACGTCAATGTTGATGGAGAACACTCCAGGATGATTAGTAAGTTGAGGCATAAGGTTAGACGAAAATCGGAGCTACCTCCCAACAACTTTCGACAACATCTTTCGAGAGAAGGAAGAGAGAAAATAGTTAGAGAGAGAATGAGAAAGTGAAAGTGAAAGAAAAAAAGAGCAAGTGAATTTATTTATAAGGAAAACGAGTGGACCTCACCTCTCTATGTTCTCCAATAAAAGCCTCCTAACATAACAGAGTGGTGCACGGGACATCCCTGAAATTTTTCTAACTTGCTAAATTTATTATTTCATCATGTTTTAATTTTTGATTGAAGGGGCAAAAATTTTTGTTTCGCATAAACTCAATCAAAAAATTAAAACAAAATATATTTACCTCCTAGTTTTCTCTAATTTCTCACAGGGAGTAAATCAAAATTTTATCAAAACCACCATTATTCACCTTTGAAACAAATTCAGGATCCTTACCCTGGCAGTTCCAATGGTAAAAACTACCAAAGGTCAACTCACAAGGGGGTATATAATGACTGCAATCGAAGGAAGAAGTGCTTGTCTGACAAAAGCTCGCCGTAGTAAGAAACGAATGAGTCACCCGCATGGGGCACCAATCGAGGAATAAAAGTCACCAACCACATCGGTCAGGTATTTTCTCGATCCCTCCGCTAAATTCATGTGATCATACTGGCTATTTAACCAGCAGCGATCACACAAGGGGTAGCTGTGAGCACAAGATTTTATACCAGCTCGTGCGTTCGATGATATTGGCTTTTCAAGATTTAATCCTCGAATCATGCAGTTTTCAATTATCTAAAGATCTTCAAAATGCTCCTCGTCATTAATTTATTTTAAAGACTTAAATTATTTTTTTAAGGACTCGGAAAAATTAGACTTTAGTAAAAATTAATTAATGTTTTTTAACTAATAGAAAATATTTTTAACATATATAAAAAAATTTAATTAATTAAAATTAAAATATAAAAAAATAGAAAAATCGGGGCTATTCAGCCTCGCCCGCGAATTGCGATGAGGCGGGAAGCTGGCCTCGCCAGAACACACTAGCAAGGCTCGCCAGAAATTTTGGCAAGCCTAGCTAGAAATCCGGTGAGGACCCCCCACCCCTCGTTGGAACTTTTTCGGATCCTGAATTTTTTGGGAAAATTCCCTTATAAATATCAGGGGAATTTTCAATGTTTAGGAACGGGAATTTTTAGCAGAAAAAGATGAAAAAAAACTGGCTTTTTACAGCAATATTTTTCTAGATTAAAGACACATTTTAATTCAAATTTTTACCAAACACTAAAAAATCTAAAGATGAACGAGGAGCACTCCCAAAGGTTAAGCGGGTACTTCGAAGGTGGATTCGCACCGAAAGGTAAGCCTTTGAGTTCCTGGAGTTGCTTTATCTCGTGCTTTCTATGTTTTATTTTCTTCTACATGTTGACCTAGGATTAATCTTATTTCCTTTTATTATGTAATTTTTATATTTCCTCTTCTTCTTTTCTATTTATTTTAATTTAGCAATTGCCAAAGATTCATGTTAGAATACCCCCACGAAGGGAATAAAAATTATTCCCGGATAACAGTCCTCATAATTTTACCATGCGAGCATTTTCACTAATTAAAATGAGTAACCAATGTGCTAATAAAAATGAACCTTTTTATTTATATATAAGAATTTTTAACCGTCAATTTCTTAATTAGGCCACACATGCCTCTCCAAAATCAAATCAACCATACGTGTAAACGTTGTGTTATACCCTATGCTAACCTTTGTGGATGTAGGTAGATTAGGATTAGATGTATGCTTAGGATTTTTTTTCCTTCGGGTATCGCAATTTCAATTATTTTGTTTTGGGAAAGGTAATTAATAGATTAGGCGGGCGGTTGCATCCCCTGAGATTTTGTAATCTTAATCTTTACTTTTCTGCATTTATTTATCGCTTCATGTATGGATTTATCGCTTTCCAAATATGTGTAAATCATACACTACAAAATCGAAAATGGCATAAGTACAAATATGCACAATTAAGAAATAAGGTTTTTTGCAGATGTAATTTAATGTGATCCAATAAGAAGTAAGCAACTTATCCCGAACCTGAATCTCTGTGTCTTAGTGGGTCGTCCCTCGAACGTTAAGCCTCACATGAATCTAATTCTTGGAAGAGCTAATCTAGGTGGCAACTCTACACTAAGAGGTGGCAGATTCGGGTCTGACCAATCTAAAAATGTTTTTTCTATCTCTTTCAAACCTTCTGGTTCCTTGACCCGGTAATTTTATTTTCACAAAATCACCCAGGTGGATTGAAACTTTCACCAGCGTGATCTCGGCCCATCGTTCTTCATGTCATCCGCTCACAGATCTCCTAAGCATGACATGATTGATATAATCTAAGTCGACATGTTCCATAGATGCTCATAGATTTATAAAACTTAATTAAAAGAAACTAACATCTAAGTTAAAAGCATTAACAGTTGATGCGTGCCTTCCCTTGGTGCGGCGCTCCCTTAGAGTAATTCGACAGCACTCTGTTAGTACTAGCCACCAATCTAGGATAGCCTCTATGATTGATCGATACGGGTCTTCACCAACCAAAATCTCCCATTGAGGAAAACTCGTTGGTAGATAGTAGCTAATGGACAACTCGAAGACCAACCCAAAAATATTACTAAAAAGGCTCTCTTCAAAATTGAATAAGCTTCCAAAGAATTCTTGTAAGGAAGGAGAAACTCGTTGAGGATCTCGCAAAAACTCGCAAAGAAGATATGTCAAAACTTAGAAGGAAAGCTGAGCTGAAGTATGTAAAAGGAGGAGGGGTGGACCACTATTTATAGTGGGAGGGGAGCAAAAAGCTCCCCTAAAAAACCAAATTGGGATGGGAATATTCCCATCCCACCCGCGAGTCACCGCATGGAGCTCCAGCTCCGCACAGGTCAACTTGAGCACATAGCCCACATATGTGGGCTCTGCAGCTATCGCAAGGTAAGCCCTAATGGGCTTGCCTTGTCCCGCCAGCCAGGCTTGCGAGCTCCGCAGGTCCACGCAAGCATTGCCCAGCAGTGCTTTAGACCTGCTACCTGCCTACATGCGTAGGCTCATGAGCCAGCACATGCTAGTGGTCCGCGAGCAAAAATGCTGGCGGGGCAACCTTGCAAGCCCCACCCACGAACATCCTATGTTCGTGGGGGCCACTCGTAATGGGTAAAAATTTCCTTGCTCTCCCCTGTGCAATTTTTCCAAAAACCCCTTTCCTGAAACAGTTAATTATTATTTGGTCCAAAAATTTGACATCCTTAATATTCTCAGCATAGACCTAGGCTATAAGTTCTTTACTTAGTCCGGTAAAGACCCAAAGTGTGTTAACTCAAAGGATCACGAAGTATAGAGCTGCTAGAGGTTAACGCAAACTTGGCTTCCCATCCGGGATTCTTTAAGCTCAGTGTTCCAGACCAATATGGAACCCCATAACTCTAGATGATTAAATGGGCTTTCTAGCAAAGGCGTATGATCCCCGGATACTCGAAACGTCACATGCTTGTGAGTTGATTCAAATCTGCAATAATAACTAGTATAATACACTCCTTCCATCAGGTTAAGTACCATATAGTATATTGAGCTCGGATTAAATGTTAGCTCATGTAATAGTCGTAACTATCCTGGGATTAGACTTCACGAAGAACACCACTCGCCATAATGTATCAAGATTGACTAGAAACTCATTCTATAAATCTTATACTCTGATTAAAGGTTTATGAGTGTGTTTCTTCAATAAGAGGCCTTCAGGTACATCTCCCATTATATCACTATATCAGGAGCAACAGATCACATCTTGATAACTCTACTTACCAAAGAGTGACCATTATTATACACGTAATCACCCGTATCATCCTAATCGCCTGGGTATGAATAAGTATGACCCTAAGTATAGCAAATCCTACACAAGGTAACCAGTATCTCAGGTCTAAGGATACTTGTACTGCTACTGTAATAAGACATGACATCAAAACTTGGATATAGTTATTTTTTAGTGTTTATCTTATAGCGATCTCTAATATATTACTTGAATACATTCATGTGTTATCTCAAGGTACCACCTTCAGCTCGTGAGATCAGCTGATTGGATCTAATCCAAGGAGTAAGCCTACACATGCTAGTTTATCTACTTCATTGATGTTCAATCTCAATGAAACTATGACTAGGGATATTTAGACTATTCATAGTAACACATGTATGCAATTCTCACACCACATAGCTCCCACTATGTCCTTGCACTTTCACGCTATAAAGTAGTCACATACTTTATCTTATCAATGCGCATATATACAATAACACACACACACACACACACACACACACACACACACACACACACACACACACACACACACATATATATATATATATATATAAATTATATTTGCAAGATACATAATTTAAGTAACATTGATAAATAACAAAGATGCCTTTATTATTGATAACAATATTCTATAAACCGTTTGTAAATTATAACTAATAAAGATATATCACCCTTATTACCTCTAGGGCATACATCATGTCTAACAGTATGGAGCTGACAAACTATGATCAATTTCATGCTTTGAATGGGATTCTTTGAAGAACATATTTTCAAAATCACTTCCATGGTCACTTCCGATCTATATGATTCTCCTCCCTTGTTCATTCAATATTCTATTGGATAAGGCTGAGAAGAGCTCAAAATTTTCATCTCTACTACTCAAGAGATCTATCCATGTGAAACGAGTGAAATCATTCACAACAACAAGAGTGAATCTTCTTCCTCCTAAGCTTGTTGGTTGAACTAAGCCAAAGAGATCCAAATGCAATAACTCTAGTGGATGTTTTGAAGAAATATCATTCAAAGATTTGAATGAATTCTGGAACTTCTTTCCATATTGACAAGCTGAGCATAATTTATCCTTCTCGAAATATCATTTCTTCACTAGTTTTGATCAATTCTTCATGTGCATATGGCCAATCTTTTGTGTCATAAACAAGATTTTTCATCCTTAGAAAGTAAGAAGATATTGCTAGTTCCTTGGGATAGATTTATCATGTAGAGGTTGTTGAACGTTGGAGCATAAAGTATAGTTAAATTAGTCTTGACATCAATCACTAAACATCCTGGCTGAGTTAAATGCCACTCTTGTGCCTTTAAAACATAATTAAGAAACACTCAACAAGTTGAACTTCAAGCCTTGATCAAGAGAATCATCTTCAATTGAAAAGCTAACTGCAATTATGCCATTTTCCTATGATCTTGCCCTTCTTATTATCACCAAAACTGACACTTCCATTTCTCTTCATCTCCCATGTGATGAACTACTTTTCATCACCTTTCATATGCCATGAGTAACCACTGACCAAAATACCACATCATTGTATCATCAACGAATCACATGCTCACTTGCAAAATAATTAAGTTTTCTTAGGTATCCATGTCTTTTAGCTGGGTCCTCCCTTGTTAGCGTTGTTTTCTTTACTCCAATCATACTTGTCAAATTAACAATCTTTATTTCTACATAATGTTGTGACATCTCCTATCTTTCTACAAAATCCACACACTGATTTAGCTTCAGGCTTGCTCACTTTCTTCTTTTTGCTAGCTTTCTTGCCAGAAGTATGCGAGTGGTTATTTAGAGTAATCTCGTTGGTTAGAGGATGAACCCGTACATGTTTCAAGGTTGTTATCTTAGAAGATAACTCATCCTATCTCTTAGTGAGTATGTTGTCATGTCCTTGATGAAACTCAGCCTTTTCTAAGAATTAATGGATGTCTAGAGACATGGAAGAATTAGTATCTCCTTAATCTTCGAATCTCCTTACTATCTCCTTGATTTTTCGCCAAAATTTTTAGTCAAATTAATAAAATCATAGAGTACCTATTGATCTTATGAAAATACAAATGTCGTTAAGTATTTACCTCAATGTTGTCATCTTCTTTTTCCTTCTCAGCATTCTTGTCAACAACAGATTTTGACTTGGAAATAATTGTTGAGATATCGCTGGGCTCAGCAATAATCACCATTAGACAAATGTTGGTAGAATCAATTGCTTCTTCCCTTGAAGGATAAGCTTCAGAATCAGAGTCACTCTAGGTAGCAGCATGTGCTACATCCTTCTTACCAAACTTCTTGAATTTGTCTTTCTTTAATTTGAGGCAGCTGGACTGGATATCCCCCTTTTCTCCACAACCAAAACACTTGTATTCATTCTTTCCTTTTTCTTTGTTATCATTTTTTAGATTTCAGTTAGAAAATTTCTTTCTAAATTTATCATCTTCATTCATGAAGTGCTTAAACCTTCTAGTCAGTATTGTAATCTTTTCATTAGAATATTCATCCTTTTCACTATATGAACCAGATTTGAGAATGATTCCCTTGGACTCCTTTCCTTTGTTCTTCTTCTTATCCTCATCATACTTTTGTAGGGATATCTCTTGATTGAAAAAGAGTTATTATTAGTTCATCGAACCTATAGGTCTTTAAGTAATAAACCTCCTCATTAACACTTTTCTTACCGTCCCACTCCTTCGTGAGAATTCTCAAGATCTTCTTGACCATTTCCTCTTCATTGTAGTTTTTTCCAAGCATTTTCAACTCATTGATAATATTCACAAAGCGGGTATTCATGCTTTGGATTCCTTTGCTAAGCTCTATCTAGAATAGCTTGTACTACCTGGTCATGAGATTGATCTTGCTTTCCTTCACTTTGTCATTCCATTCATAAGTTACCTCTAACTTCTTCCATATCTCATATGTAGTCTCACATCTAGTGATTCCATTGAACTTTGTATGATCTAGAGCACAAGGTAAGTAATTTATAGCCGTTACATTCTCATTCAAGAGTTCGAGATCAACATTGTATAGCTCTCAGGGTCAACTAGAATTCTCGGACTATTTCTTACTTTAATGGGGATACGGGGGCCATTTTCAATTACTAACCATGCTAGAATGCTTTATGATTGAATGAAATTTTCATCCTATTTTTACAGAAAGAATAATATTGGCCATTAAATAGAGGAGGTCTAGTGACAGACATTCCTTCTTTAAGGAGATCTGTCTAGAAGTACTAGGGACATATGAGTTATTATAAGCCATTGGAACATTAACTCAAGATTGTGAAATCTTAAGATGAGCACTACTCTAATACAATTTGTTGATCATGGTTAGGCTTAATAACATAGATAAAAGGGGGGTTGAATATCCTAAACGATTTCTAGGTTGATTTTTAATGTTCTTTAAATGGATATCACTAAGTTTTGATTTTTTTTAAATGATGAATGATAGAGAAAGAAAGGTTTGTTAAACACTACTCACAAATTGACCTAAATCACAATTTAGCAGACTTTGCTGAGTTAAAACAAACTCAGTAATGCTGACTAAAACACTTAGACAAAACATAAGTATTAAAAAGAATGAGTGATGGGCTAATTCCATGTTGAGTTATTGATGAGATGAAGTTAAGAAAATACAAACAATGGATTTTATCCAAGTTTAGCCTCTCACTTACCTCCACTCCCCAGACACGTTCTCTGATCTTTAATCCACTATTAGCACTCTTTTAACTATGTAAAGAAGCCTTCACAATGGGTAGCTTATAAGCGAGTACCTTCCAAGCTATTTCACCCTTAAACAGATTTAAGTATCCTTCTTAAGTTTGTTATAATTCAAAAAATTAAAGATTTCAACCGAAGAGAAAAACTTATAATACTTTGTTCCCTTTTACAAAGATACAATACAGCTTTTCTAAAATCTGATTAGATTCAACGAAGAACAAAGTGATGATTTATTAGAGTTCTTCTAATTTTGGGAGTTTCTTTAGTTGTTGAGTAATTTTGACAAAGCTTTAGCACTTAGAAATTCCATGTGTATTCAGCAAGTTTGAATATTGCTTTCAGTTTTCTATTTATAGGAGAATGTTGAGGTATCTGTTGCAAAATTGTACTCCAACTTGTTTAATCCTTTAATATCTCTTCTCATGTTGCCTTCAAATTTTTTCCCGTTGGAAACAGATTTGAATCCATTGTGAGAGAGATTTATAATAGTTGATTGCACTTTTCTACTGATAAGTTTAATATTTTCGAAAAGAGTTTGGCTATATATTAATGATGCCAAAAACTTGTTCGCATAAATTATAGGTGTTGTCAGTACCTCTTATCAAATAGAAAAATGATGATAACTGCAAGTATATAGTTGCGATGTAGTTTTAAAAGATATCAATCCCACAGGGAAGGACTAGCTCTAAAGATCAACAAGGAAGACAGAATAAAGAAAATAAAATGTATTGATATTTTGGATAGGAGGTTTAGAATGAAGAATGAGTTAATATAGATATGAAAGATTAGAGAATTTAAAGTATATATATTTTCCCTGCGAAATAAGGATAGCAGAGAAAACATCCAAGTTCAACAAAGATGTTACGATTCACTAAACTAATCTAATAAACTTGGTTCAAAATACACAAATGTTCAATTATTCGCCGTAGAGCAACACATGAAATAACTTTTCTAAACCTAGAGAAAATGAATTAAGACAATTATATAAACCTGGACAACATCAATACTATGCTTAGTACGGGTCGCTCACACATAGCCACAATTAGCAAGTTACCATTCCAAAAATGTTAGCTCACTAAACAGCGTTATATCACAGATCCAGTGATTATACATGATATTGTTAACCTCGAAACTACTCTTAAAATTAACTCCAACGCATATAACTTGATTAATATAAAAGACTTAACACAAAATACATATTATGACACATAGACATATCATAAACTTCGAAATAGAAAGTATAAGTAGAAAGCAAAGCAAAGTTGTAAGGTATGTAAGTGAAA
>CATIWQ010014846.1:0-36759 GCA_949673415.1 Euphorbia schlechtendalii
GTAAAATTAATATGATAATAAGTGTAATTATACACTTATCAACATTATATTACATCTATAGAAAACAATATTACTTATTTACGCATATCCGTACTTAAGTCATTTTCAAGTTTATGATGTATGATTTAACACCCATGTGAAAAGCAATAAATCTATACATAAAAAGGTAAATAAATGCGAAAAAGTAAAGATTAAAGATTCCAAAACCTCAGGGGATGCAACTGCCCGCCTATTCTTTTAATTACATTTCAAAAAAAATAATTAAAATTGCAATACCCGAAGAAAAATAAAACCTAAACATACATCTAACATGCATCCACAATGGTTAGCACTATTCGTAAGGTTTTGACTCTACTCATTTTGAGGGCTTATATTGTATAATGAAGCCAAAAACCTTGTCTCCCACTTTTCTACCAATAAGATAAGAGTTCAAAATATGAACAAGTGTTGTCAATACCGCTTATTTGAATAGAAAAATAGTGACCACTACAAGCATACAGTTATGATGTAGTTTTAAAAGATACCGATCCCATAGGGAATGAACCAGTTCTAAAGATCAACAAGAGGAATGGAACAAAAGAAAATAGTGTAATTTATTTTGGAGGATTGGAATGATGAATGGATAGACAATTGTATGAAAGATTAGAGAAGATAAAAAGTATATAGATATTCCCTACGAAAAAGTTTAGCGAAGAAAACATGCAAAATCATGAAAGATATTATGTATGCTAGATTAATTTAACAGATTCGGTTCTAGACACTCAGATATTCAATTATTCACCGTAGATCAACACATGAAATGACTTTTCTAAATCTAGTGCAAAGGAATTAAGATGATTATATAAACCTGGATAACAATATTACTATGCTTAGTACGGGTCGCTCTCACATAGCCATATTTAGCAAGTTACCATTCCAAAAATGTTGGCTCACTAAACAACGTTATAATCACAGATCTAGTGACTATGCACAATCTCATTAACCTCAAAACTTCTCTTAAAGTTAACTCAAAATCATATAATTTTATTAATATAAAAGACTTAACATGAAATACACATTATGACAGATAGACCTATCATGAACTTCAAAATAGAAAGTATAAGTAGAAATCAAAGCAAAGTTGTAAGGTATGGAAGTGAAAGCTAAAGTTGATCAAACCGTATCCACTCTTTAATGGGGTCGTCAATTCCCACAATTCCTACTTCTGCTTTGAATTCGGTCTCGACTCGTATAGAACCTCTGCTAGGATGCTATTCTTTATGAATATCGAATAAAAGAATATTGAAGAACAAAAACTTTTATTGATAAGTGATTTGCATTTACACTTATACAATAATCACTCCAATATGTGGAGAAATCTAGTGATCGAAATAAGGTTCGATTCACTTATACATTTTCTCGCTAACACTTATGAACGTAATGAAATCTAGATATTTTTACTCTTTATCTATGCGACACACTTATCATTCATGTCACATCACATAATCTACATATGCCACGAAATTGGTTGAGTTTGTACTCTATTTATAGAGTACGAAGGGTTGCGTCTATCTAAATGAAGAGTCGTGTCCATTAGTGAAAGCATCACTTCATTATAATTGGATGCCAAGCTTTGTCCTCATCCACAATGGAAAGACACCTTTTCATGATTGGTTTACTTGCAAAAGGTGTCTTTTTGTTTGACAGTTGATGGTGGTTGATCGTTTTTATCTGGCGGTTGGTAGTTAAGAAGAGTTGACAAAAACCCGTCAAGGTCGTGATCGTGAATATATGTCGCAACTGTGAATACTTGGTTGGCAACTTTCTGTTGTGAAAGTTAACAAGTAACGACCATGATATGTGTGTCACGATCATGACATGTCTTTTTCACATGATTCTTCTTCGCGATTTCTACTGATCTTTGACAACTTTGATCCTTTGCCAAATCCTTAAGTTCCATGCATCTTTTTGCACCTTTTTCACTCTTTTTTCATAGAATTCCACTTTTAATCATTTTACTCCCAAGATTTACCTAGTACCTGCATTTGCATAAAAAACAACTACATACCACGTGAAATCTTTTATATGAAGTATAAAATGACTCAAAAACAATTCGTTTAATGATTGAAAATATCATGATAATAAGTGTAATTATACACTTATCAAGCACAAAAAATAGCACAGTATTTACAAGTATGTTTGATTTAATTTTGAGAAGGCATGTGTATCCTAATTAAAATATCAACGGTAAAAAGTTCTTATTTAGAAATAAAAAAAGGTTCATTTTTATTAACACATATGTTGGTCATTTTTTGTTAGTGAAAATGACAGCATGGCAAAGTGTGAGGACTGTTATCCGGGAACAATTTTTGTTCCCTTCGTGGGGGTATTCTAACATGAATTTTCATAAATAAAAAAGAAGAAGAATAAATATTACATTGATAATTACAATAAAAGAAAGTAAAAAATATTCCTAGGTTCACATATAAAATGAAAATAAGAAAAATATAGGAAGCATGAGATGAAACAGTTCCCAAAACTTAGAGGCTTACCCTTTCGACGTGAATTCACTTCGATGTATCCGTATGATCCTCGGGAGCGTTCCTTGTTCATTTTTTAATTGTATTTGTGTGGAAAATTATTGTTTATTTAACCAAAAGATAATCAAACTCAGGTTCTAAATTTGTTATAGACCCGAGAATATCTGAGTAATTTAGAAGAAGAAATAGAAGAAAGTTGATTTGAAAATCAAAAGGTTTCAGAATCCAAACGTGTTTCGTATTCGAATGTAAGAAAATATTTGTGGTATTTTGTGTTGTTTTTTTGGAGAAAATCAAACTTATTCTGAAAATTTCGCGCCCTCGCAGAGAGAAAAATAATATTTTTTTGGTCCATTGACAATGAAAATTCCCCCAATATTTATAGGGCACTTTTCCCAAAAACAATTCGGGATTTGAAAAAGTTCTGGCTAGCCTCACTAGAGTTCTTGCTAGGCTCACCAGAACTCAAACTAGCCTCGCTAGAGTTATGGCTAGGCTCACCAGAATTTCTAGCTAACCTCGCAAGAGTTCTGGCTAAGCTCACCAAAACTCTGGCTAACCTCACCAGAGTTCTAGCTAGGCTAGCCTCGCTAGAGCTCTGGTGAGGTCAACTTCGTACCTCACCATAATTCGTGGGTGAGGTCGAATAGCCCTAATTTTTCTTTTTTTTATTAATTAATTTTTTTATAAATACAAAAAAATATTTTCTTAAGTCTAATTTTTCCATGTTCTTAAAAAAATAATTTAAGTCCTTAAAATAAATTAGTGACGTGAAGCACTCCCATTTGAAGATCTCTTGATAACCAAACACTATGTGATTAAAGGATAAAAATCCTGAGTAGCTATCATCATCGAATGTGCGAGCTGGTACAAAATCCCTTGCTCAGAGCTGCCCCTCGTGTGATCATTACTGGTTGTATAACCAGTATGATCACACAAAATTGAGCGGAGGGATTGAGAATATACCTAACTAGTGTAGCTGCTGATTTCTTTATCTTTGATCAATGATGACGTGGGCCCTCTTTGCTGGTGCCATTTCCTCATAGGATTGTCTGTTTCTTTCTTTGGAATCCCTTGATACTTGATGCCACTTGCAGGTGAGCCGACCATTTCTTACATCCCTTTAGCAGTTGGCAACCATTTCTTTCTTTGGTTGTAATCCTTGTATAAATCTTGTGAGTTTGATTGGCTTTGATCTTTAGAAATGCTAGTGATGGGTGCCTGAATCCATTTCAAAGGCGACCCCATGTGGAGGGATATTCAATCGTTTCTTTCTTCGATCGGTGTATGAGATTGTTTCTTTCTTCAGTCATCGAGATAATCGTCTCCTCTTTTGGTTTTATTTCCTTAGTAGGATGTTGACTTGCTTATTGTAACAAATCAGAAAAAAATGTAATGTTAGTACATTTTATGATGCATGTTTTAATTATTTGATTGGGTTTATGTGAAGCACAAATTTTTTCACCTTCAATCAAAAACTATAACATGATGAAGAAATGAGTTTAATGAAAATTCGAGGATGTCCCGATAACCGCTCCATCATTTTAGGAGGATTTTGTGATCGTGATGTTGCTTGAATAAGGCCTAAGTAGGCTTGAATTGGCTTCAAGCTTGCGTGGGCCATCATCTTTCTTTATGTTTATAGGTTCCTCAAGTGGAGGTGGAGATTTGTCTTGTTAGGGATTCCATGGATGACTCCATTGGAGTGATGACCATGGGTTCATTGAACTAGATTTGAGTTTAGAGCTTGGATCTGCTTTGAGGAAGGTCTGAATGAGTCATTGATCCTGAACTATGCAGGTGAAGATCGCTTGGAAGCTAATTACCTGAAGTGTTGGAGGTATATGATGTCACATACTATTCAAAGGATGAGATGATGAATTTGATATTTCTTTGGTTCCAATTTTTCCATAGATCGCCCTTACGGGTTTTCAATCTATCGAACCATGTCTTAATTTTTGCCTAGATCACCCTTTCAGGTTTTCAATCCAGAAGACTCATTTTTCTTTCTTTTATTTTTACTTTTTAATTTTTTCGATGTTTATTTGCGATGTTCTACCATTGGCATGCAAGCAATCAAAATAAACATATGCATAAAGATTCAGCAAAAAATGACAATTCATTGATGAACTTAAGAGGGGTATAAATGTTTCAAATGATTTGACTACTGCCATTGATTAGCCTTCTCAAGTTTTCCAACCAATGTGGTTCTCTTGATGTCATAAGTTTTACATAAGCTACCCTTTTCGGGTTTTCAACTCAGTGAACTATTCTTTTTCTACTTTGAAAAGAAGCCCTAATTTTTGCTCAACTAACCGAGTGTTAACTGACGAGCTAATTTATTTTTTTGTTCGTACTGCTTTTTATCGATTTATTTCTTTCACCTATGCTTGATAGCAATTGTACCAATGTTGGTTGATTTGTTAGATCGGCTTTCATTTATATATACGACTTCAATTGTTGTCTAGTTTAGCATTTGTGATCGATTGGTTAGTGCTCATGCTGCTTTGCTAGCTTGAGATGTATTCGATGATGATTCTTGATCATTAACATTTCCTTTTAAGTTCAATTATTCTTCAATGATAGGTGATATGTTTCGGAGATTAGACAACTTGATTCATCGATGGTGAATGGTTTTTGTTCGATGATGTTTCCTCCTCAATGCAATGATCAGCCTATAAGTTATGGTGAGCCATGTGATGGAGTTGTTGATGTGCTCAACGATTTGACTCCTTCTATGTGTTTTCGACATTGCGCTTGTTGTTTGACTTCAATTTACTTTGTTGATATTTTGGCCTTATTCTGGATTTATCTTTTGCTTTGTTCCTATCTAGTTTCGATCATTTCAGCCTTTACCTGATTGATTGAATAGTTAGTGGATGTTTCATGCTTGAAGATCTTTCCGTTGACCATACTTCTTTAAAGGATGACGCAAATGCTAGCATGTGTTATCTAAGTACCTTAGTTTGTCTCTCACTTTTCCTTCAAGAGTCAAATCACTTGAATTTATTGTAATTATGGGGAATCCATTTATACCCAAATTAATTTCATGACATGATATGTTACATATGCTAAAAACATTATGTATATGTTTATAAGAATGCTTGATGTCATCAATGGAATATCAAGTAGGTAAACAAAGTTCAATTTATTTAAAAATTCAAAAGCCTCGTGGGCAAGGTAGCTAAAAGCTAATTTATTACATCATCATCCATTGGTTATCTTTCGGTACTAATGCCCCTTGGATGTGTCTATGGATTTAAAGTGCTCCATCATGTCCACCTTCTCAAACACTTCTTGATAGCTTGAAAATATGTCTGACCCAAACTTGTTCCTGTATGATGGCAATGCACAGTCTAGAAGCTTGGTTATCATCTCTAGTAGAGTTAAGCGAGCTTGAAGCCTGACTTGTGTGGCCATCTAACATGCATAGTAAAATTTGAAGCTCTCACCCTACTCTTGCCTTATGGCCTCTAGATGTTGCATTATGGTTTCTATTTGAGAGTTTAAACCATAATTCCCCATCATAGCTTGAACAGGCCTATTCCAATCAGTGGCTTTGTCCAGCAGAAGGTGGTTATACCATTCATTGACTAGGTGGCCCAAGGTGATGACAAAGAGCTTATCCATCATCTGTTTACTGACCTTTAATGCCCTCATCACTATTTGATAATGAATTAAGTGAGTGCGCGGGTCTCTAGATCACACATACTTTTCAAACTATGGCATTGTGAAGTTTAGAGGTAAGCTGTCTTCATCCTAGATTATCGGTTGCACCGAGTACGAATTCATGAGATGGCTGCTGTGAGTGGCCAAGAATTGTTGCCATAATTCCACCATTCCTGGTTGTTGGAGGATGGTTTTCCTTATGCTTGGATATGAGCTATATTGCCCTTGGGGTAAGGCTGCGAAAGTGGGTAGCCGGGGTCCCTAGAATTGTGAGGCCATTGATGTACTCTAATTGGGAATAGGTTTTTGTATCATTCCTTAGTAGAAAGGCTATGGTGCGAATGTCGGTTGCCCAATTTATCCTGGGAAGAATTGATTCTTGGAAGGATTGGCAAATTTGTATCCTGGCTTCCCAAACTGAGCATGGTTTAGCTGACTTTGTCCTACCTCGTACTAATAAAAGGTAGTAGAAGTTGGGGGCACCATGTGTGAGGTGGGAGTTCCCCTTATTTTAGGCTAGCTAGTTGGACCTCCGTTGTTAAGGGTAACCTCCGGGCTGGACACTACATTTTGGGCCCTCCCGGTATATTTGTGAATGAGCGATGCTAGTTGTTCGTTGTTAACAAAGGCATTCAAAGCAGCTGCAATCTCAGCGCTCATCGATGATTGATGTGTCTGCTGAGAGTTTTGTCCCGTAAGGATAGGGTGATCCTCCCCCGCACCTTCTTCATGTAGATTGGCCATGAAAGATATTTGTTGAACTGAATCTGAATCAAAACCCGAGTCCTCACTTGAGTTAGTGTACAAAACCCTGTTCAAATTGGCCATGATTGGAGAAATATGGACCAGGCGATGAGCAGGCCTTTTCCAAGCCCCTTCGATACACAAGTAGAAGATCAAACCATTCATTTTGGATTCATGACATGATTCGTGATGCAAAAAAAGAATGAGATGTTTAATGTTATGGCTGCATTCATAAGGGGTTATCATGCCATAATGTGAGATTAATAATATGTTTGTCAATCCATTTGAAATAAATAGTTTAGTTGTTAGGTAAAAATAAAAACCAGTGGAAATGAAAATCCAACATTTGGGGTTGGATTTGAGATCTGTATGATGCCCGTGTGACATCGTAATATGAGTGGTGTAAGTAAGGTGACCAAGTTACCCGCGTGGTAATGGGCTAATAATTTGAGATTTTGTATTATGACTACATCTCATGGAATGAGGAGGTCAAAATTATTTCGGGTAAGCAGTGCGACATACCCTGATGAAATCGAATAAGATGAAAATAACCATCGTATTTAGCTATTGAATGATTTGGTTATGTTATCCAATTAGGGTGGAGTTTTGGATGCCCGTGTGGTTATCGTTATTTGAGGGTATGTAGTGATGCATGAATCATTTCCCCATGTGGGCGGATGGTTCAGGTATTAAATGTATACCCTTAAAGGTTAGGTAAGGTAAGACTTAAAAAGAGTTCGCCTTGTGTGGGCTTAGGGTCGGATGTCAACAGGGACATTACAAGATGTGGAAAAAAATGATTTTGGTAGGTATTTTTCCCTATTTAGGCTATGTGGTATGTGTGATTGCCCTATTTAGGCTATGAGTTGGATGTCGAGTAGACATCACGCAAAATTGGGGTGAATGATGCTTCACGATTTAAAGTGGTTTCATGTTGTCCTAGGGTGACACGATCTCGAGTGTCAACTAATCATAAGTATGACGATGAGAAGATGTTATGTTACATCATATTAACATTATGAGTGTGTGTGTGTGTGTGTTTAAGTGTCTGCACTAAAATTCATGGTTAGCATGACATTTGTACAATGATAATTTGAAAGTGATAAACACGTAGCACATAGCGCATAATATCTAACTTCCAAACATACAACTCCCGCGCGTAGGGTTTTTGGGTAGTCTCTATCCTAAGTTTGGTTCATCTTAGTAACACGAGGATACTAAGGAGCGCACCTACAAGAAAATATAATGCATGATCATTCGTTGGGTAACATCCTAGGAAAAATTCCTACAACTTATTTACATGAGGTTTGCGAAGGTTGTTATAGTAGAAGGTTCTTGTTGCACTAAAATACACTCTAAGCCTCTAACGAGGGAGATACATGCGATATGGCAACAAGTGCTCCACCTACTCAGGTACTATCTTTTCTCAGGGAGGCAGATTAATACAAGAGAAAGCTTCGCGGTAATAGGGGTACCTTAGACATACGGGTTAATCCCTTCTATTGCAATGCGAATTTATGAATATGTCATAATTAAGAGAAAATGGAATAATGTGATCAATAATTTTTTACACTTATCCAAAATCTAAAACCTTAAAAAACAAGTTTTTAGAAAAATCCCCAGCGGAGTCGCCAATGTGAGCAAATGACACGGAGCGATTGGTTGAGAGTGCACGAAGAATGAGAGGAGCAGTCCACCAGGGTGTTTAAGTGAAATAAATTCATACCGGGTCATTGACTTGGAAAGAGTTGGATTGAGAAAGCGAAAATATTTGAAAATCAATCAAACCTGAATCCATTGTCTCTTAATGTAGAGTCACCACCTGGATTAGCTCTTTTTAAGAATTAGAGTCCTGTGAGGCTTAAAGTCCGGGGGATGGTCCACTAAGATACAGAGATTCGATTTCGCGACAAGTTGCATATTTCTTATTGGATCACATTATATTACATCTATAGAAAACCGTATTACTTATTTATGCATATTCGTACTTAAAGCCATTTTTGAGTTTATGATGTATGATTTAACACCTATGTGGAAAGCAGTAAATCCATACATAAAGCGGTAAATAAATGTGGAAAAGTAAAGATTAAAGATTACAAAACCTCGGGGGATGCAACCGCTCACCTAATCTATTAATTACATTTCCCAAGAAATAATTAAAATTGCAATACCCGAAGGAATATAAAACCTAAACATACATCTAACCTGCATCCACAATGGTTAGCACAATATTTGCACGTATGTTTGATTTAATTTTGAGAAGGCCTGTGTGGACTAATTAAAATATCGATGGTTAAAAGTTCTTCTTTAGAAATAAAAATAGGTTCATTTTTATTGTTACATATTTTTGGTCATTTTTATTAGTGAAAATGACCGCATGGTAAAGTGTGAGGACTGTTATCCGGGAACAATTTTTATTCCCCTTCATGGGGGTATTCTAACATGAATTTTCATAAATAGAAAAGAAGAAGAATAAATATGACATTGATAATTACAATAAAAGTAAGAAAAAATATTCCTAGGTCCGTATATAAAATGAAAATAAGAAAAATATAGGAAGCATGAGATGAAGTAGCTCTAGGAACTCAGAGGCATACCCTATCGGCGTGAATCCACTTTGGTGTATGCGTATGATCCTCAGAACTATTCTTCGTTCTTTTTTTAATTGTATTTTTGTGAAAAATAATTGTTTATTTATCCAAAAGATAATCAGACTGAAGTTCGAAATTTATTTTAGACCCGAGAATACCTGAGCATCTTAGAAGAAGAAATAGAAGAAAGTTTATTTGAAAATCAAAAGGTTTTGGAATCAAAATGTGTTTTGGATTCGAATGTAAGAAATTATTTGTGATTTTTCATGTTCTTTTTCTTGAGAAAATCAGACTTTTTCTGAAAATTTCGGGCCCTCGTAGAGAGAAAAATAATTTTTTTTCGTCAATTTTTTTTTTGTCCTCTGACAATGAAAATTCCCCCGGTATTTATAGGGGAATTTTCCCAAAACAATTCGGGATCTGAAAAAGTTCTGGTTAGGCTAGCTAGAACTTCTGGCTAACCTCTACACAACTCTGGCTAGCCTCGCTAGAACTTCTAGCTAGCCTTGCCAGAGTTCGATAGAACTTTGGCTAGCCTCGCTAGAGTTCTGGAGAGGCCGGCTTCGCGCCTCAACGCAATTCGTGGGTGAGGCTAAACAGCCTCAATTTTTATATTTTTTATTTTTATTAATTAAATTTTTTTATAAATACTGAAAAATATTTTCTAAAGTCTAATATTTCCAAGTTCTTAAAAAAATAATTTAAGTCCTTAAAATAAATTAGTGATGAGGAGCACTCCCATTTGAAGATCTTTGGATAACTGAACACTGTGTGATTCAAGGATAAAAATCTTAAAAAACTATCATCATCGAATGCGCGAGCTAGTACAAAATCCCATGCTCACACTACATTTTTGTCAAAGGTCACTTTTACAATCTCACTACCTAGAGAGCCTTCCTCATCTAAGCAGTTGATGTCGAATAACGCTACTATTCTGCTTATCAGACCTTCATGTTTTAACTTGTGGTGAGGTATATGCTGCATGATAATCACAGGCTAGTTGACCTTCCTCTTCTCGACCAAATGTGTCAAGATGTAGTGCTCATAGCTTGATAATACGTTTGTAGAGTTCATCTTTCGAAGTAGATGAGCCATGATGAACTACCAATACATTGGCTCTTGAAACATATGCATGCTAATATTTTCTCCAAACCATCCTTCTGGCATGTATGCCTTCTTTTCATGCTTAAAGGACTCGTCACAGCATCTCCTCAGGGTTATACTCTCATCCTTAAGATTTAGCAACTTAGCTATGAACGCAGGAGTGATTGTAATCTCGTTCCCCTTCACAATAATTTTTACCTCCTCATCACTCACACTACATCTTTGCAAGTTTTTGAAAAACTCAAGAACAATTTTAGAGAATGTTAGTTCCTTCAACCTTAACCAGGTTTCAAGATGGTGGAATGTGATGGTTTCTTTATAGGGTGTGGCTTCAAGAAATGAGTTATCTCCAAGATATCACTGGGAGATAATGGCAGTGGGATTTGAATTTTATAGAATAGGATCAAAGGTCTTTGGAGGGATTTGAATGATTACTTGTTCTTTGAGGATTTGGGTCTTCTTGGTGCCATTGAAAGAGATATGTGAGAAATTAGAGTTTTAGGGTTTAAGGAAGAATTCTCAAAAAACTTAGAGAATTCAAAGGATTTTGGTAAAGTGATTTGAATATGAACAATTATCACTTATTTATACTGAGGGACTTAGAGGGATAAAAGGGTATAAACTGGGAATAAAATATAATGGTTTCAGCATTTACCTTCTAAAAGATGTGTAACTGTTAAGTGCGTAACTGATGGTATAATTTCAACAGTTTTAACCTAAAGATCCGGCTTGAGTTTTCAGGTTTTTTGAATTTTAAAAATCGGTATGGTTCTCGGGTTAAACCTTTTGAGGTATATTGATCCGATTTGTTTTTAGAGGGTTGCTGTTACTTCTAAGATCAATCCTTCTTCTGAGTAATATTCACACTAGATTACTCATACCGATTTCTCTTCTGAGCAAGGTGAATTGGTCTTTGCTAAGAGGTTTTGTGAAGATGTCATCCCTTTGATCTTTAGTAGAGATGTATACTAACTTCACCTCTTTCTTCATAACATTATCTCTTATTAAGTGATGTATAATGTTGACATGCTTCATTCTACTACCCTCAATGGGATTCTTTGATACACCAATTATGCTTTTATTATCATAGAGAATCTCAATACATTCTAACTTGATTCTCTAATCTTCTAGTTGCTACTTGATCTATAGAATATGAGCAACACAGCTTCCTACATCCATGTATTTAGCTTCTGTAGTTGATAAAGCTACTAATGTTTGTTTCTTGCTATACCAGGAGACAATACTATTTCCAAGAAAATGACATCCTCGTGCTCTTTCTCTCCAATTGACCTCTTCTATAATCAGCATCAGTGAATCCTTTAAGTGAGAAATCATCATTATTTGGATCCCATAATCCAGCTTTTATGGTTCCAAGAAGATATCTCATAATTCCTTTTTACAACACTCAGATGCCATTCCCTTGTATCACTTTGATATCTTGCATAGTAGTATACAACATAGTGAATGTCTGGTCTGCTTGTTATGAGATAGAGAAGAGATATAATCATTCCTTTGAATAGCTTCTGATATACTTTCTTTCCTTCTGGATCTTTGTTGAGAATAGTATTTGAGGCCATTGGAGCTGACATTTCTTTTCCATCTTCCATACCAAATTTCTTCAGAATCTACTTGGTGTATTTGGATTGATTAATAAATATGCCATTTGAGCTTTTCTTAACTTGGAGTCCAATGAAGAAGGTTAATTCTCCCATCATTGACATTTCAAATTCATTCTTCATTTGAGAGCTGAATTCTTTACATAGCTTGTCATTAGTAGCTCTAAATATAATATCATCAACTTAGATCTGTACAAGGAGAATATCCTTCTTTCTTCTTCTGATGAATAGGGTTGTGTCAGTCTTTCCTCTGATGTATCCTTTGGAAATGATGAATTTTGTCAACCTTTCATACCAGGCTCTAGGAGCTTGCTTGAGCCCACACAAGGCTTTCTTCAACTTAAATACATGATAAGGATGCTTTGAATCTTCAAATCCTGGAGGTTGCTTGACATATACTTCTTCTGTGATGACTCCATTTAGGAAGGTGCTTTTCACATCCATTTGGTATAGTTTAAATCCCATATAAGATGCGAAAGAACAGAGAATTCTTATGGTTTCAAGTTTGGCAACTAGGGTGAAAGTTTCATCATAGTCGATTCCTTCTTGTTGATTGTATCCTTGAGCCACAAGTCTTGATTTATTCCTCTCTATATTTCCTTCTTCATCTAGCTTATTTTTGAAAACCCACTTGGTTTCAATGATTGACTTGTTCTTCGGTGTCAGAACTAAGTTCCAAACATCATTTCTTATTTAATCTAACCCTTCTTGCATTGCCATCACCAACTTTCATCGTGCTCTGCATCTTCAAACTTCTTTGGTTCTATGATTGAAATAAATGTAGGGTGACTAGTCATTCTACTAAGTTATCCTCTGGTGAGTACAAGGTTATGAGGTGTGCCAAGAATGAGTCTTTCAATATGGTCATTCTTGGTCCTTGTCTCCTTAGGAAGGTCTTGATGAGAAGGATTTATCTTTGCATCTGGAGTATATTCTTCTTCACCTTGATCTGAGAATATCAACTCAGAGGGTTCATTCTTTGTTGAGGATTCTCCTTGTTCTAGGTTAGAGGATGGTTTATATGAGATCAATTCTCCATCTTTCTCTGATCCATTTCTTTTACAGTTCATGATGGAGCATCCTTCCGAGTCAAAGATCAATTTTCTTCCTTGATCACACAGTTGAGCGACACTCAGAAGATTGAACTTCAATCCATCTACTAAAGATACTTATTCTATCGTCATTTCAAATCCAATGATTCCTTTTCCAATGATCTTTCCTTTCCTGTTTTCCCCAAATCTTACATTTCCATATCTTTTGTGTTCTAGTGAGATAAATGAACTTTCATCTCCAGTCATATGTCTTGAGCATCCACTGTCTACATACCAAACTTGTTGACCTTTTGTGGACCTAAGACTTATCTACAAAAGAGAATGGTTAGAATCTTCGAACCTAATTTCCCTTGGGCTCAGGGGAATTACAAACTAAGTTAGGCCATGTATAAACATCATAATATCCATTTTTATGTCTACACACAGCAGCCATGTGGTTTTTCTTTCCATAGAAGTTATAGTAAAGTTTTACTACTTGCTTCTGTTGGATCTTGGGGGATGGACAGAGATCAAATGGTTCCTGAATTTGATGCCTCTAAGGTGGACCTCTTCTTTTGATAGGAAGATTTTGTTGAATCATCTTCTGGTTTCCTTCTCTTTTATGATGATTGTTGGTGCCATAGTTATATCCATATTTGTGAGAGACCCTTTGCCTTGAGGTTGTAGCCTAGTCCAGATGCAACTTTTGCTAAAGGTTTAGCTTCTGAGGAGGTTTCATCTTCTGAGATTGATCTCTCTTCTGAGGATCCACTTTACTTGGCAAGGTGATCTCTCCTCATAGATGTACTTCAAGCTTCATTACTCTTCTGCTAAGTTCTATTACCATGTTATTCTTTTCAATTTCTTCTTCCAGCTCTCCTTCTCTTTTATAGATTGCTTTGGCTGTGTTATCTCTTGCTCTATCATGGATGCAGAAATCTTCAAAATCTTCTTCCAGAAGCTTCATGTGCTTTTTGTTCTTTTTCACCTATTTGTAAATCTATGCGAGTATTTACATAGTTTCATCAGGAATTTTAAATTTAGAGTTTACTTCATTATCCTGGCATGATTTTTTTTTGGATGATTGATTTGTAGACAAGACTCTTTCTGTGCTACTATGCCATGATTCAACTATTGGACTCATGTCATTAGTTGCTATAAAGCATATATGTGAAATTTCTTCTTCATTTTTAGATGATTCAAAGGAGATTTCATTATCGCTATCGCTCCAAGTTGCCACCATAGCTTTCTTTCCCTTTTCCTTCCTTAGCTTAGGACAGGTAGACTTGATATGTCCTTCTTGATGGCATTGAAAGCAGGTGATGTTCTTTAGATTCTCTCCTTTGGATTTTTCTTCAAATCCTCTGAATCTGTTCTTTGAGTAGTCTTTCTTATGAAATTCTGACTTCTGAAGAAAGCTTCCTTTCTTGTAGTATTTTTGGAGGGTTCCTGAATTATTCTTCGTGAACTTTCTAAATTTTCTGGCTAGGATCACCATTTCCTCATCATCCTCAAAAGAGCTATCATCTACAACTTTCACTTTAAGGATGATTTCTTTCTTTCCTTCAGCTTTAGTTTTGTCATTTTTCTAAAAATTCTGTATAGAGATTTCATAAGTAATTAGAGATCCAATTAACTCATCACATCTGTAGGTTGTGAGGTCTTGAGCTTCTTTTACTGTAGTCTTTTTAGCCTGCCACTTCTCTGTCAGGCTTTTGAGGATTTTCTTCACTTGTTCCACTTCTAAAAAGCTTTATCCTAATCTTTTTAGCTCATTAATGATGTTGGTGAATCTAGCATTCATCCTGGATATCGATTCATTTTCCTCCATTTCGAACAACTCATATAGTCGTAGATTCTGGTTGATTTTTTATTCCTTAACCTTGTCGGTTCCTTCACAGGTGACTTCTAGTTTCTTCCAGATCTCTCTAGAACTTTCACAGCCCGAAATTTTGTTATATTCTGCTGCATCTAGAGCATTGTGAGAGGGCGACACGGAGTGGTGGGCTGAGAGCGCGCGATTTCATAGGCGCGGTCCATTGGGGTGTTTGAAAAAGAGGTGCGCAGGGTCCGGGGACCCGAGAAAAAGGTTGAAAAGAGAGAGTGAAAACATTTTAGATCGGTTCGAACCTAAATCCACCATCTCTTAGTGTGGAGTCGCCACCTGGATTAGCTCTTTCCAGGAATTAGAGTCTTGTGAGGCTTAACGTCCGGGGAACGGCCCACTAAGACACAGAGATTCACGTCCGGGATAAGTTGCTTATTTCTTATTGGATCACATTATATTTCATCTACAAAAAACCGTATTCTCTTAATTGTGCATATTCGCACTTAGGTCATTTTTAGACTTTATATGCATGATTCACGTATTGCAAAATAATAAACCATCCACAAAGTAGTATAATAAATGATCCACAAAGTTGTAAATAAATGCAGAAAATAAATGCGGAAAATAAAAATTACAAGGCTTCCAAAAATCGGGGGATGCAACAGCCCGCTAACCTATTAATTACGTTTCCCAAAAAATTTAAATTGCGATACCCGAAGGAAAATTAAAATCCTAAACATACATCTAATCCTAATCTACTTGCATCCAGAAAGGTTAGCACAGGGGATATCACGTATGTTCGATTTTGAATTTGGCAAGGCCCGTGTGGCCTAAAAAATGAAAATCAATCGCGGTAATGTGTTTGTTATTTAAATAAAACAATTCATTTAATTAACAAGTTGGTTGCTCATTTTAATTAATGAAATTGCTCGCATGGTAAATTAATGAGGACTGTTATCCGGGAATATGTCTTATTCCCTTCATGGGGGTGTTCTAATATACATCTCCTTTTAATAAAGAAAAATAGATGAAGAAGAATTACAACACTTGCATAAAATAAAAATATTAAAAATGATAAAAATCCTAGGTTCATAAGTGAAATCAGAAGAAGAAGATGAATACCAAAAGCACGGAAATTGCAGTTCTAAGAACTCCGAGGCTTACCCTTACGGAATGAATCCACTTTGAAGATATCTGATCGGCCATTGAAAATCCTCCTCGTCCTTTAGTTTAGGTAAAAAAATTGTGTTGGAAGTCCAAAAATATTCGTCTTAATTCTTGGAAGTAGTTTTGAAAGCTATATTTTTATCTGTAAATTTTTCAAGATCCCTATTATCGAAAAAGACCCGAGTATTGTTCGCCACTTTTCTACTAATAAGTTTAATCAATAATGGTTCCAAAATCTTGTGAACTGTTGGCTATTCACTACGCCAAAAACTTGTTCAAAAATAAATGTAGGTGTTGTCAATACCTCTTATCACATAGAAAAATGATGATAACTGCAAGTATACAGTTGCGATGTAGTTTTAAAAGATATCGAACCCACAAGGAAGGAACCAGGTCTAAAGATATGGAAGGGAAAGATAAAAATAAGAAAATAAAAATAGAATTAATATTTTTGGGTGGGAAGATTAGAATGAACAGTTGAGAAAATATAGATGTGGAAGATTATAAACTCTAAGCGTAGACATTTTTCATTACGAACGAGTATAGCAGAGAAAACATGCAAGTTTAACAAAGATGTTTCGATTCTCTAGATTATCTAACAGACTCGGTTCAAAACACTCAGATGTTCAATGATTCATCGCAGAGCAACACATGAAATGACTTTTCTAAGTCTAGCGCAAACGAATTAAGATAATTATGAAAACCTGGACAACATCAATACTATGCTTAGTACGGGTCACTCTCACATAGCCACATTTAGCAAGTTACCATTCCAAAAATGTTGTCTCACTAAACAGCATTATATCACAGATCCAATGATTATACACGATATCGTTAACCCCAAAACTACTCTTAAAATTAACTGCAACGCATATAACTTGATTAACATAAAAGACTTAGCACGAATTACGCAATATGACATATAGACATATCATAAGCTTCAAAATAGAAAGTATAAGTAGAAAGCAAATCAAAGTTGTAAGGTATGCAAGTGAAAGCTAAAGTTGATCAAACCATATCCACTCTTTAATGGGAGTCGTCAATTCTAGCAATTCCTGCATCTGCTTTGAATTCGGTCTCGGCCCATACAGAACCTCCACTAGGATGCTATTCTTTGCGAATATCAAATAAATGAATATTGAATAATGAAAACTTTTATTGATAAGTGATTTTCAAGTACACTTATACAACAATCGCTTGAATACGTAGATAAATCTAGTGATCGAAACAAGGATTCGAATCACTTAAACATTTTCTCTCTAACACTTTGGAACGTATCGATTCTAACTACACACAAACTATATCTCTCACTTTTTCTAATTCTAATGCCACCTTTTGCACTCTGGTGTTGCACTTCTTAAATGCCACGAAATTTGTGAGGTTTGGAGCCCTATTTATAAAGTTCGAAGGGTTGCATCTATCCAAACGAAGAGTCACATCCATTGGTGAAAGATTGCATCTCTTCAATGTGATTGATTGAGAAGCTTTGATATAATCCACAATGGATAGGCACCTTTTCATGATTGGTTGACTCCTAATAAGTGTCTATTCATTGGTAGTTGATGGCGGTTGATCATGCTTATCTAGCAGTTGGTAGTTAAGAAGATAATACTAGAAAACCGTTCATGTCACGATCGCGATATGTGATTCGTGATCGTGAACCTTTGATTGGCAGACTTCTATTTCTGAAGTGAAAAGGTCACGACATTGAGGTATTATCGTGACCGTGAATTGAGTTTTCTTCAGAAATCTCCTTGTAACTTCACCAATCTTTGACAGCTTCGATTCTAAGCCAAATCTTGAAGTTCCAAGCATCATTTTGCACCTTTTGCACTCTTTTTTCATAGAATTCCACTTTAGTTCATTTTACTCCCAAGATTTACCTAGTAATTGCATTTGCATAAGAAACAACTACATACCACGTGAAATCTTTTATATGAAGTATAAAAATGACTTAAACTATAGTGTTTATTGTGTAAAATTATAATGATAATAAGTGTAATTATACACTTATCATGCATCCGAAAACTAATCTTGGAAAAAGAATTTCATAAATCTAAAATGAACTAAGTAACTGCATTCACCCCCCCTCTGCTGTGTTATTGAAGCTATTACGAACCAACAAGTGGTATTAGAGTGGGTGCTCAACTTTAAGACTCATCATCTTTGAGTTAAAGATCCTTATGGTTTATAATAACTTTTCTTCTGGCTCTTGGCAGACTGCACTCCTTAAAGAATGAATGTTTGTAACCAGACCTCCACTCTTTGATGGCTAACATTATACATTTTAGAAAAATCACATGAAAAATTTTATCCAATCACAAATCATGCAATCATAGCTAGCCATTGAGCTTGGAACTAGAGTTCCCACAATTATAAGAAACAGGGAGCGAGTCCCAATTGATCTAGAAGACTATGATGACGCTGACTAAAGGCTTCTCATATAGAATGTGGTTGCCATCAATTACTTACATTGTATGCTAGATCTTTCAAAGTTTAACAGGGTCTCAGGCTATGAGATAGTGTAAGAAATATGGAAAAAGTTGGAGATCACCTATGAGGGGATTGGTAAGGTTAAGGAGTCCAAGATCAACCTCATGCTCAGAGAGTATGAGATGTTCTAGATGGGCACCAGTGAGGGTATTCAATCCATGAATACCAGGTTTATTAATATCGTTAATGAACTAAAGAGATTAGGCAAGGAGTTTACCAAAGAAGATATGGTGAAGAAGATTCTTCGCATTCTCACTCTTTAGTGGGATGCCAAGAAGGGCGTGATCGAGGAAGCTCATGACCTGAAAACCTATAGCTATGATGAGCTTATAAGCACCTTGCTAACTCAGGAGATGTCCCTGAGGAAATATATCGATGACTCCAAAAGGAGTAAAGGCAAAGAGAAAGAGGGAAGAGCCATTATCCTGAAAGCTAACTCATCAAACGAATCCACCAGTAGTAATTCAAATGAGTAGATGGCACTTCTGACAAGTCTATTCAAGCGCTTCATGAAGAGGGATGAGAAATTCCCCAAGAAGAAATTTCTCATCGAAACCAAGCCAACTCATCACCGGTGCGGAGCTGAGGAAGGATGAAGGAAGGAGGACATCAAAGATATAAAAGGCTTTGGCTGTGGTGAGAAGGGCCATATCTAGTCGTCTTGTCCTAAATCCAAAAAGGACCTATTCAAGAAGAGGTTTGCCAAGAAAAATGAGGCAATTGCTGCCACCAAGAGTGATTTAGAAGAATCTTCATCATTTGATGAAGAGGCTATAGATTCTGCCAACCTTTGCTTGATGGTGATTGAGAATGAAAGGGGTAAGAGCTCATCATCTGCTTCTAAGAGCAATTCATCAGCTGCTGACTCTAAAGCTGAGCGCAACAAAGGGAAAAACTTGCAAGTTAAGGTACAATAGAAGAATTCAATTAGGTTCTCTTTGTTGTGATGAAGTTGACTAATAAGTCTGGCAAAACATCAAAGAGCGAGTGAGAAGAAGTGAAGATCAGGAAGATACTATTGTTTCCTTATCTCTTGTTATCCGCTTTCTTTAAGAAAAAGCTGAATATCATGAATATTATAATAGTAAGCTCACTAAGCGATTAGATGAGTTGACTGCTGAGATAACAACTTTAAAGGAGAAACGGGTTCCTCCTCCAGCTAATAGTCCATCTTCGAGTAACCAAACTAGTAATGTTAAGAGGAAGAATTCCTCTAAAAAGAAGAAAGCGAGCCAACCCAAAGCAAAAGCGGTGTGTGGCTTCTTGTGGAAAAACTGGACGTGCTACAGTAATGTGTAGGCATAAAAATAATTATTGATTAGACTAATCTAAGCATTGATAACAAGGGAGGAACCAGCTCAAAAGCATGGGTATTTAAAAAACGTAATTATTTTGCAGGTGAGCCTAAGATCCACTGATGACACTGGAATGTGGTATTTGGATAGTAGATGCTCTAGAAATATGATGGGAGATAAAATTCAATTCATCTCATTATAGCGTAAAAGGAATGGAAGTGTCAGTTTTGGAGACAACTAAAAAGGGAAGATTATTGAATGTGGCATTGTTGGTGTTTCCCCTTCAATTGAAGAGGTGTCTCTATTCAAAGGACTGAAGTTCAACTTGCTAAGCGTAGCCCAAATCTGTGATAACGGTAGGAAGGTTATGTTGCTTAGTTATTGATTGTAAGACTGACTCAACTATACTCTTTACTCCTAGAATTAATAGTGTGTATATGATTGATTTATCCCCAGGCTCCACTAATGTTTGTCTTGGATCTAAGGAGGATAATTCGTGGCTGTTGGCATAGAAGGTTGGGCCATATAAAATATGAACATTCTATCCAAACTAGCCAAAAAGAAACTGGTTGTGGGTTTACTCGGTATCAGCTTTGAGAAAGATAGACTTTGCTCAACTTGCCAGCTTGGTAAGCAAGTTAAAAAGTCATTTAGGTCGATAAAAATGTAGTAACTAAGAGACTATTAAAGCTCCTCCACCTAGATCTTTTTGGTCTCATTCAACCTATGAGCATGGGTAGAAAAAGATTCTATTTGGTGGTTAGGGATGACTTCATGAGATTCACTTGGGTAGTCTTGCTGAGTAGCAAAGATGAAACCTTTGAATCTTTTGTCAAACTCAGTAATTGGATAATAAATAAATTAAGAACTAAAATCAGTAAAATCTGAAGTGATCATGGAAGTGAACTCAAGAACTTTCATTTTAAATATTTTTGTTCAGCGAATGGTATTAACCATAACTTTTCTACTCCTTATACTCCTCAATAAAATGGGGTTATAAAAAGGAAGAAAAGAACCATAGTTGAAATGGCTTAATTAATGCTGAGTGATAACAATCTACCGAAGTACTTTTGGGGAGAAGCTGTTATCCCAACCTATTATATCTTAAATCGGGGTTTAATTCACCCAAATCTTGAGAAGACACCCTATGAGCTTTGGCAACGGTGCAAGCCTAAGATTGGTCATCTTAGATCTTTTAGCTGTAGGTGCTTCATTCTAAACACCAAGAAGCAGCTAGGAAAGTTTGATCCAAAGGGTGATGAAGGTATCTTTCTAGGTAACTCAACTAACAGCGGGGCATATATAATATATGTCAAAAGGATTGGATTATTAGAGAAGTCTATGCATGTAGATTTTGAAAAAACTAATAATGGAGATAGACAACCATCTGATGAAGATGAAGGAGTAATCCAACTAGAAAATCAACTCAGCATACCACTCTCTGTGCTTCCCAACCCAGCATAATAGCCTGAAGCTGAGGAAGTTAAAGTTGATGAAGATCTTTCACTCAATTTCAACGAAGAAGAAGATCAAACTCAGCCTCAACAAACCAACGTAGAGACTCCCGTTATAGATTCGAGTCTACCAACAGAGATTAGGACTCATCGCAATCACTCTCTTGATAGTATTGTTGATGATGTTCTGATAAGTGTATAATTACACTTATTATCATTATAATTTTACACAATAAACATTGTAGTTTTAGTCATTTTTATACTTCATAGAAAAGATTTCACATGGTATGTAGTTGTTTTTTATGCAAATGCAGATACTGGGTAAATCTTGGGAGTAAAATGAGCTAAAATGGAATTATATGAAAAAAGAGTGAAAAAGGTGCAAAAAGATGCGTGGAACTTAAAGATTTGGCTTAGAATCGAAGCTGTCAAAGATCGGTGAAGTTACAAGGAGATTTCTGAAGAAAACTTAATTTACGATCACGACAATACCTCGCGGTCGTGACCTGTTCACTTCAGAAATAGAAGTCTTCCAATCAAAGGTTCACGGTCATGAATCACATATCGCGGTCATGACATGGATGGTTTTCTGGTATTATCTTCTTAACTACCAACCGCCAGATAAGCATGATCAACCACCATCAACTGCCAATGAAAAGACACTTATCAGGAGTAAACCAATCATGAAAAGGTGCCTATTCATTGTGGATTGAATCAAAGCCTCTCAACCAATCACATTGAAGGGATGCAATCTTTCACTAATGGATGTGACTCTTCGTTTGGATAGACGCAACCCTTCGAACTCTATAAATAGGGCTTCATTTCCTCAAAAATTTTGTACAACACCAGAGTGTAAAGGTGGCATTAGAATTAGAAAAAGTGAGAGATATAGTTTGTGTGTAGTTAGAATCTCTATATTCCAAAGTGTTAGCAAGAAAATGTTTAAGTGATTCGAATCCTTGTTTCGATCACTAGATTTCTCTATGTATTCGAGCGATTGTTGTAAAAGTGTACTTGCAAATCACTTATCAATAAAAGTTTCCGTTCTTCAATATTCGTTTGTTCGATATTCTCAAAGAATAGCATCCTAGCGGAGGTTCTGTATGAGCCGAGACCGAATTCAAAGCAGACGCAGGAATTGCGGGAATTAACGACTCCCTTTAAAGAGTGGATACGGTTTAATCAACTTTAGCTTTCACTTGCATACCTTACAACTTTGCTTTGCTTTCTTCTTATACTTTCTATTTCGAAGTTTATGATATGTCTATGTGTTATATTGCATATTTCGAGCTAAGTCTTTTATGTTAATCAAGTTATATGCGTTGGAGTTAATTTTAAGAGTAGTTTCGGGGTTATCGATATCGTGTATAATCACTAGATTTGTGATATAATGTTGTTTAGTGAGCCAAGATTTTTGGAATGGTAAGTTGCTAAATGTGGCTATGTGAGAGCGACCCGTACTAAGCATAGTATTGATGTTGTCCAGGTTTTCATAATTGTCTTAATTCATTTGCACTGGACTTAGAAGAGTCATTTCATGTGTTGCTCTGCGGCGAATCATTGAACATCTGAGTGTTTTGAATCAAGTCTGTTAGATAATCTACTGAATCGAAACATCTTTGTTAAACTTGCATGTTTTCTTCGCTATACTTATTTGTAATGAAAAATCTCTACGCTTAGAGTTTCTAATCTTCCACATCTATATTTTCTCAACTGTTCATTCTAATCTTCCTACCCAAAAATATTAATTCTATTTTTATTTCCTTATTTTTATCTTTCCCTTCCATATCTTTAGACCTCGTTCCTTTCCTGTGGGTTCGATATATTTTAAAACTACATCGCAACTGTATACTTACAGATATCATCATTTTTTTATGTGGTAAGAGGTATTGACAACACCTACATTTATTTGTGAACAAGTTTTTGGCGTAGTGAATAGCCAACAGTTCACAAGATTTTGGAACCATTATTGATTAAACTTATCAGTAGTAAAGTGGTGAACACTTGGTTCATGATGAACCTGCACATTGACTTCAGAACCTTCGCCATATTGTGCCCTATATCCTTAGTGGCCTCCACTTCCTTAAGCACAGATTCAATCTTGCGATCGGTGCTCTTCTTTATTTTGGCCTGCTCTTCATAAAATTTATGGAATTATATAGTTTGAGTTTCCATTGTGGAGCTCAAACTACTCACCTACTCAGTAGCATTGTCTATACTACCCTTTATCTTTCCTACAACCACATTAGCGAGTGTAGTAGACGTGGGGATAGATGTAACAACTATGCCAAGTTGTGGTGCAAAATCCGATAAATTGGCTACGATTAGAGCCATCTTATCAACCATGCTTTTTTCACTCTCCTTTGCTAAGTGATTTTGAATCACAAATAGGCTACCTTGAATTTTCTCAAACTCTTCAAAAAAGAGAGATTCAGAGGGTAAGCTTGTGTATTCATCGCTCTCAGGGAATTTAACCTTAGGTTTGGATGATAAGTTCATCAATTCTTGGGCTAGTAGCAATTTACTAACTGCCCCATCTAACATAACATCAGACTTAAGAGTGGGGAATTTCTTCTTGGCTAACTCCCTTATTTGAGCTAAGATTGATGAATCAGTTATGTTCTCTTGGACTGGCTTGCTGTTGGGTTCAGGTACTTCACTAGTTTAAAATTTACCTCAATAACAGGACCACTTGTGTTTCCTTGTTGAGCGAAGTTATCAGCATTTGGAACTTCTCTAATCAGATGGATTAGAGGGGTTGAGGATGGGTTTGAAGAAATGGTAGGTTTAGGAGTTTATACAGTTGAGGAATTGGGGATTGGATTAGATTTTATAGGGGAAGGAATTATTTGAGTTTCGATATTTTGTGTTTGTGTTTGTTTTTTAGTATGGGAAAGAGAAGAATGTGGGGAAAATGAATCATGGGTATTGTTAGAAGTAGAAGGGATATTTACTAGAGAATTTACAATATTTGGAGGTGGAGGATTTATTGAAAAATTAGAAATTTCAGTAACTATAGAAGTAGAAACTAGGGAATGTACAGGAGAAGGAATAGGATTCATAGAAGAAAGGGGGATGGGATTTAAGATTACCTATATGGGGATGTTAATTGGGTTCTGGAAGATCAGATTCTTCCTAATCAAGGGGTAAGGTTCCTCCAACATCCTCATCGCTACTCACTACTTGGATATTTTTCTGTACAGGTCTACTAGTAGCAGAGCGCTTACATTGAGTCCCTTTAGCCTTTGTGATTATTTCTTCCAAATGGGCCACAGCGCCAGGACTTATAGTTTCCAAGTCCTCTTCCTTGCTCTTTTTAGAGTTAACCTGCTCCTCAGTTCTTTGTGATACAACCAATGTGCGCTTTCTTTGGCATAGGGTTTCCTCTACCTCTACAGCCTCTTCTTATTCTTCAGCCTGCTGCTTCTCCTCAACTTCCCTCTGAGTGCGAGTCTTGGCTTTCATTTATCTACTTAGCTTGTTGGGAGTTGGGCAGGCGTATCAACTACCCTTATTTTTTAAGGGATCTTCTTCTTGGATTTAAAAGATGCAGTTTTAGGCTTAGGTGAGGTTATAGTTGTTGTAACTTATTCTAGCTTAGCTGATAGAGGAACATTATCACTAATGTCCTCGCTGCCTCCCTCAAAATTGACTATAAAACCATCTTCCTCCTCCTTAGGAACATCCGAGAGTAATAATAATGGTACACACTTGAGTTTTCTCTTCTCTTGTGCTTTGTTGTACCTAGTATACACTTGGTCGTGATACAGATTGGTGAAGTGCAGTAAATCTAAGGTTTTCCTTGCTAACACTAATATATCACCTAGCCCACCAAGATAACAAGCTATATCCACTTTCAATGCCTTCATTAAGGTGATTATGAGGTAACCATAATGGTAGATAGTAGTCAGCTTGGTCAGATGGTGAAGAATCACCACTGCCCAGTTTAGCCTTTTACCCTCTACCATATGTTAGACTACACACCTCTCAATATAGGTGCAGCTAGTAACAGACCCTATCTTGAATAACACCAGCTTTACAACTATCTCATGGCAAGCTCTTACTATCTAACTCATTCCTAATGCAGCTATCTCCCTTGACGGATAGTTCGCTAGGAGTTCCCAATCTTCAGGAATGATAATGGCATCTTCATCACTAGTTATTCTAAGATGAGTGCCTTTATAAAGCATGTTGAGAATGCTCGCAATCAGTCTTGAGTAGATAAGGTAAGAGTTTCCATCAATTTCCACCAACAGAACATCATTGAAGCCCTGGATAATGTAGAGATTTAAGTAGAATTCCTTGATGAGGACTGCAATGGCTGGCCCCTCCAATTGTAGAAACTGACTCAAATTCTACTACTTGATAACTCTGTGAATGATACAATTCCTAAGAAGACTCTGATAGTCAACTCCATACACTAGGACAAATTCCATATTGGATGCTCATTTGACTTTGGTGAAGAGAGTTCCTTCAGGCAGAGTAATCTTTCCAAGCTTTCCTCTAGCATTCACGATGAGGCTCCTCTTTGAAGTGGATTGAAGTTTAAAGGTGGTCTTAGTGATCGCCATTGTAGAGAGAAAGGAAAAGGATTTGAGAGAAAAGGAATTTAGGGTTCTTTGCTCTGGAAATCTATTAGAATTCAAGGATGCAAGTAACCTCTCTCTTCAACTCCTTCAACTTTTATAGACGATCTCAACTTGTGAAGATACGTGGCGCTACCACAGCTCATGATTAGAATTAACGCTTAGATGAGCACTTAAACAACCACCTTAGTAAAATGGTAAGTTTTGCAAAAAACAATTCCAATTCAAAAGCACATTTTTTGTAATCGGGGGTTTTTAATTTCGATCACAAAACTGAATCTCACGCCGTTACTTTAAAATATAAGCAGAGTTAGACACGTGTCTTCTCACTTGGTTGAGTTAAGGCTTGATCTTCAACACTTAACCAAAATTCTTGATTCTTCTTCTTCACATGGGGTTCACCATACCAATAAGCTGCCTCGAAATATTGAGCAGCTTCTTTAGAGATGGTTTAGTGAAAATTTCTACTCGTTGTTCCTCTGAAGGAGCATACTCTAATTTGACATCTCCCCTTAGTACATGATCCCATATGAAGTGATGTCTGATGTGGACGTGCTTCATCCTGCCATGTTGAATTGGAATCTTAAATAGGTCAATTACGCCTTTATTATCACACATAAGGCAATTAGAGTGTGCTACACAACTTTCTACTACCATGTACTCAGCTTCATGTGTACTCAGTGTAACAAAAGTTTGCTTCTTCCTATACCATGAGACTAATCATTCTCCAAAGGAATGGTATCCTCCTATGGCGCTTTTCCTAGCGAGCTTGTCTCTACCATAGTCAGCATCTATGAATCCTCTTAGAGTGAAATCCGTGTTATTGGGATACCACAAACCTGCTTCAAAAGAGCCTTGCAAATGTCGAAGAATTCTCTTCACAATTGCTAGATGAGACTTGATAACAAGCACAGTAGCACATAGCATACTGTATGTCAGACCGACTATCTGTAAGATAAAGAACTATGATTCCTTTGTAGAATTTGTTATCTATAGGTTTTCTAGCTTCATCTTTACTTAAGATAGTATCAGTGGCCATGGGAGTGGACATTGGCTTCGAATGCTCCATGTCATCTTTTTCAGGACTTCTTTAGCATACTTTACTTGACTAATGAAGATTCTGACTTCAGTTTTCTTGATTTGAAGACCAAGGAAAAAGTTGAGCTCTCCCATCATTGACATTTCGAACTCGCTCTTCGTCTGCTTGCTGAACTCTTTACACAGCTTCTCATCAGTTACTCCAAATATGATATCATCCACATAGATTTGGAATAGCAACACATCTTCTTTCCTTCGCCTGATAAAACAGAGTTGTATATACTTTTCCTCTTTCATAGCCTTTGTTGATCAAGAAATTAGTCAGCCTCTCATACCAAGCTCTTGGATCCTACTTCAATTCATAGAGAGCTTTCTTCAATTTTAAGACATGCTTAGGATTATTCGGATCTTCAAAGTTTGGATGCTAGAGAACATACATTTCTTCTTAAATGAATATATTCAGAAATGTGCTTTTAACATCAATTTGAAACAATTTGAAGTTCATATGAGATGTGAAAGCACACATAATTTGAATTGCTTCAAGCTAGGCTACAGGATCATAAGTCTTATCATAATAGATTCCTTCTTACTGATTGTACCCTTGAGCAATGAGCCTGGCCTTATTCCTGACAAAAACGCCATCTTCATCATGCTTGTTCTTAAAAACCCATTTGGTGATGATAATTGATTTCCTTTAAGCTTAAGAACTAGACCTCAAACATCATTACGCTTGAACTGATCCAGCTCCTCTTGCATTTGGATCATCCAATATTCATCTCCTTCTCCATCTTCAAACTTCTTAGGTTCAATCAATGAGATGAAAGCTGGATTGCTCATCATCCTGTTGAGCTGACCTCGCATCATCACCGGATTATGAACATCATCAACTATGTTGTCAAGAAGATGGTTGTGATGAGTCCTAATCTCCCTTGGTAGACTCGGATCAAAAGCTAGAAGATCTAAAATAGGTTGTTGAGGTGGAGGTTGATTTTCACCATCATTGAAGTTGACTGAAAGATCATCATCTTCTTTGACTTCCTCAACTTTAGGTTCTTGTGCTGGGTTGGGCAGCACAAATAGTGGTATGCTGAGCGGATTTACTTCTTGGGTTACTCCTTCATCTTTATCAGATAGATGTCTATATGCATTGTTAGTTTTATCGAAATCCACATGCATACACTTCTCTAATAGGCTGGTTCACTTGACATATATTCTATATGCCCTACTGTTAGTTGAGTATCCTAGAAAGATACCTTCATCTAACTTAGGATCAAACTTAGTTTCTCCTTGGTGTTAAGAATAAAGCACCTATAACCAAAAAATCTAATATGACCAATCTTAGGCTTGCACCCTCAACAAAGCTCATAGGGTGTTTTCTCAAGAATTGAGCGAATTAAAACCTGATTCAAGATATAATAGGCTATGTTAACAGCTTCTCCCCAAAAGTACTTTAGTAGATTGTTATCACTCAACATGGATAGAGCCATTTCAACTATAATTCTATTCTTCCATTCTACAACCCCATTTTGTTAAGGAGTATAAGGAGAAGAGAATTTATGGTTAATAGCATATGCTAAAGTACACCATTTTTGCTTTGGGCTGGCTCGCTTTCTTCGTTTTAGAGGAATTCTTCCTCTTAGAATTGCGAGTTTGGTTATTCAAACTTTGACTGTTGGCCTTCACTTCTCCTCACTAGCTCTTGGATGTTTTTCCATGACTTATTGGTCAGTTTCATAACACCAAAGAGTACCTGGGTGAGCCCTTCAATAGATAAAGGAATTTTAGAATGTACCTCGATTTGAGGAGATTTCCCTTTACTATGCTCAGCTTCAGAGATAGTAGCGGTTTGACTTCTATTTGAAGTAGATGTTGAGCTTTCACCCCTTTCATTCTCAATAGCTATCAAGCAAAGGTTGGCAGAATCAGTTGCTTCTTCATTTGACATTGAAGATTCTTCTGAATCGCTCCAAGTAGCAGCGAGTGCCTCATTCTTCTTAGCAAACCTCTTCTTGTATCTATCCTTCTTGGTCTTTGGATAGCTCGACAGGATATAACCTTTTTCTCCATAGCCAAAGCATTTGATATCTTTGTTGTGTTTCTTCTTGAATCCTTCCTCAGCTCCTCGCTGGTGCTGAGGTGATTTGATTTTAACAAGAAACTTCTTCTAGTTGAACTTCATGTCCTTCTTTGTGAAGCATTTGAAACACTTGGTCAGAGGGCCATTTACTCATCAGAATTGCATCTGGTGGATTCATCAGGAAATCAGCTTTCAGGATAATGGTTTTTCCCACTCTTTCCTTACCTCTACTCCTTTTGGAGTCATCGATATATTTCTTCAGGCTCATCTCTAGAGTTAGCAAGGAGCCTATCAGCTCATCATAGCTGTAGGTCTTAAGATCATGAGCCTCCTCGATCACGCTCTTCTTGCCATCCCACTCTAAGGTAAGAGTGCAGAGAATCTTCTTTACCTGCTCCTCTTTGATGAATACCTTGCCAAGCCTCTTCAGCTCATTAACAATGTTAATGAACCTGATATTCATGGCCCGAATACCCTCGCTAGGGCCCATCTGGAACATCTCATACTCTCTCAGCATGAGGTTGATCTTATACTCCTTGACCTTGTTAGAACCCTCAAAGGTAATCTCCAGCTTCTTTTAGATAACCTATGCTGTCTCGCAACTTGATACCCTATTGAACTCTATAAGATCTAATGCACAATGTAAGTAATTGATGGCTGTAGCATTCTCTTTGAGAAGCCTTAAATCAGCATCATCATAGTCTTCTGGATCGATTGGAACATGTTGCCCATTCCTAATCATATTAGGAATTCGCATGCCTAGCTCGATAGCGAGCCATGCTTGCATGCTTTGAGATTGTATAAAATTTTCATGCTATTTTTCCAAAAAGTGTAGTGATTATCGTCGAACAACAGTGGCCTAGTTGCAGACATTCCCTCCTTCAGGAGAACTATCTGTCCTGAGCCGGAACTGAAACTGTTGTAAGCCATTTATAGATCTTTAACTAAAAGATAATTAGTCTATAAATTAAGCACTTTCTCTAATACCAATTGTTGGTCCTAAACGACTTAAATAAACAGTAGAGGGGGTGAATTTAGCTCTTGGTTTCTTTTTTTATATTAATAAAATTCTTCAACCAAGTTAAGTATTTAGATGCATGCTGAGTTTAGCATGCTGAGCTGGGTCTAAAAATTATAAACTGCTCAGCTAAGCTGGCACAGTTTATCTTCAATCACAACTGAGTACTTTACTCAGCTCATATTGGTTTTTCAAACAAAATGACTAACAGAGATAGAATGATGAATGAGATGGACGCGATAAAGGCAAATGAGAAAGGTTGGAACTTTTACACCTGAGATTTTATCCTAGTTTGGTGCCTAGCCTACCTCTAGTCCCCAGATTCCTTTCTAAGCTTTAATCCAGTAGTGATTTCATTCCTTCCTTAGGCAGAGAAGCCTTTACAACGGGTAGACATAATTATAGAAAGTACATTTCTTTCTAACTACAACTCAATCCATAGTTTGGGTACCCTTCCCAAGATGTCACTTAGATTTCTAAAGAAATTAGGAACTGAGGATTTCAACTTATAAACTGTTGAAATCCTTGACAATGTTAAATCTAAAGTGTTATTCTCTCTCTATTACAAACATATTTAAACAAAGGATGTTTGATGATTGTTTGATTTGGAATTTCTTGAAGCTGGGAGTATATGAACAGAGTTTCAACTCTTAGAAATTCAAGGTGATTCACCAAGTTTGAACATCTACTCAAGTCTTCTATTTATAGTTGAAGATCTTGGAATTAGACATTGCAAACTTCTCAGCCTAACAGCTCTTCAATATCTCTTCTCTTCAAATCTTTCAAATTTTCCCATTGGAGATAAATTCCAGGATATTTAGAGATAGAGATTTTGAACGTTGAAGTGCGAGATTACTCTGTTATCCCCAAAGCGTCCAAAACCTGTTTGTCTTCAAGCAATCTAGTATGATAGACAAGTTGCAATGTAGAATTCTGACATTAGTTGACTTGTTGACGTTGCAGAGTTGTGTGGAGACACTAAGAAATGACACATGTCAGAGGATTTCTTTTACCTTAGACTTTAGTGAGGAATCTCCAACATTCCATACTGACACCTTTGTTTGTGAGGACACAAGAATATCTTCTTTAATTTCAGCGCCTTTTCTCTTGAAAAGCATCAAAGAAATATTCCGTTTCACACAGAAACCGTTAGTAGCTTGTGTGTCATTTAATTCTCTAAGTGTCAAAGATACACAACTTGTATGACAAAAAGCTAACTCAGCACAGCTGGGTAAATATCTTATAAACTATGTAATACTCAGCTCAACTCAACTTTTCTTACTCTAAGCCGTAACTTAATAAATTACTCAGTACTCTGAGTTGTTTTCCCTTGAACAAACTCAAGTAAACTTCATTAATTAAGAGTATACTTAGTACTCAATTAATTTCACTATCCTAGTCAGTTTGTTATTTCCAAAACATTTTAAGTACTGTGAGGTACTATTAACTTGGGTTTAACATTTAAAACTATTACTAAAAATACTTAATTAAACTTATATAACACAAGTATAATCAATTAATCATCACACGAATAATTAAAAGACATAAATATATTACTAAAACATATTCAATTACATTATACCTCTCATGTATAATTATATTCAACCATTGTATAATAATAAATTTGGATATTAATTGTACATTTTCAATTAATATGTTCATGTAACCAATAAAAATATATAAAGAAAATAATAATCAAGATTAATCAACATATAAAAAAATTTTCATTCATTTTTCAGTGGGTTCTCAATTATTTCCTAACCAATAGAAATTATATTAAAAATTCGGAAACTAATTTTTCATAATTTTTAAGCATTTAATAACACAAAATAAATAGAAAACAATATCTTCTGAACCTAAAAAAATTCTCAAAAATAACTTTCAAATCCAAAAAATATGAAAATGGTGGGGTTGAAAATTTTTTGGAACACAACGTCACTGCTTTGGGCTTAAAATGGCAAAACCACATTTAGACCATTGGATGTGTGCCACATGTCATAAGCAGCGGATAAGGACAAAAAAAAACATTTGGTTTGGTTTTCTACAAAACCGTCCCAAAATAACAGGCAACCCCTATGTCAACTATTGCAATATTTTGTAGCTTGCGAACACTTTCTATAAGTGTTGCAAGAACAGAAAAGTATATGCATTTTCCAACCATTCTGAATGAGATTCCAGCCTTTGACTAGACCCTTCCTCAAGTGAATCGACGTCCCGAATCCAATGGCATGGTGTGTTTTAACAAAAAAAATAAAAACTCGTCATTTCCTTTAACATGGCAAAAAAAACCAAACATTTTCCATGTAAAAATAATATGTTTCACCATTAATGACCCAAAACACAATGGTCATGATGATGGACGAAAATCATCATTAAAACAGTCTATTACTCCAGCCAAAATCACGATATTAAGGCCGAAATCGAACTCGAATTCCCAAATATTCACCAAATTCTTACATAAATGTCAATTTCATATAAGTTTACATATAATACATAGAAAAATGATTCAGGGAACCAAAATTCCCATTCAATCATAGTAAAGAAGTAGAAGAAAACATAAAATAATCATAAATACGTAGCAAATCATCGCCGAAAACAAGGCTCGGATATCATTAAAGGAAAATATAAAGAGAATCCAATTCGTACTCAAACATTTTTCCATATGTCAAAGATTGAAGAACGCTACGTTAAATGTAAAATCGAATCCATATCACAATGTGTCGGAGTATGGATTTATATCCATAACTTCTACAGCGGCGAAGATTAATAGCAATTGATTTGTGATATATTCATCATGAGACGAAAACCCAAGAGAGAGAAAATATATGGAAAAGAATTGTATAATTAAATTGTTTTGCACATGATATCCTTATATAGGAAATGAATATGGATTAATTGCAATTAAGTCCTTAAACTCTTAATTATTTGCAATTATTTCTTAAAGTTCTATAACTTTTCAATTTAGTCCAAATAATTAAATTGTATCGAATCCTTTGACCCGATTGACCTGTTCACGGGCGAAGCGGGTATTTCAAATAAGAACGATGAAAAAGTTTCCCCAATTCTTAATGGAGAGAAGGGTGGATAAATTTTTTTTAAACCTTAATGAGTATAGGTCTCACTTTTTAATGGAAATATGACATAAGTGATAGTGATGTGTATTATCAACTTTAGGCTTACTTGTAAGATGGAGAAGCCTTGATTTGAATAGCAAGAAATATTTCATTGTATTTTATACTTTAAGAAAGCTTTCCAACAATATTTTATACACCTTAATACTTTAATGAGAAATTCAAGTTCAATATTTTGAACTTAGTATGATTTTTATGTGTCATGATCACTAGAAGGATTTTCACGATTCGGACAAAGGGTCGTGGAGGCAAAGTTGGAAGCCTTTGAAATATGATGAATTATAGTCACAATCGCCAAAATCTTGTTTTAAAAATCGTTAAGCACTAGTTGGCAGCTGTAGCCTAGAGAGGCCTAGCAGATTTTTATTTTTTTTATTTTTGAAACTTATTTAAATTTAAATAAAATGTGAACTATAGCACAAAGACATAATGAATAATAATAATAATACACAATGTAAGATAAAATAAATAAATAAATCATAATTATCTTGTTATTTAAGTTAATTAATTATTTTGTAGCTTGCAGCATATTGTTTTTTTATTAGAGACTCGAAACGAAAAATTTTATGGTGAGGGAACACTATACTCTATAGTAGTTTTATTGTCTAACCTAATTTTTATGAACTAAAATAAATTCAGTTATCATTATTCAAATATCAATATTTTAAAAAATGTATCTAAATGACGCGTAGGCTCAAACGCTTAATGGTAACCTAGAAAATTTAAGTCGGACGGTGACTTTCAATCCGGGCAAGCCGTGAGGTGAACTTTTTATAACAGTGAAATATTATAAAAAATTAAAGGGACCATTTTGGCAAGGAAAGGTGACGACTGTAAATAACTGAAATTAGTGCATGTTTGCAAGGTGTCGAATTCATGCAATAATAATGCTCTGCAAAAATAACCAACAGAAAAGAAAAACCATTAATTTGTATTTTGGCTTTTTCGATAATAATATAATTCCCTCCCCCTGATACATGCAGGTTGTTTATATTTTGAAATCTTTTTCTTTTTATTTTGCTTGTTGTATTTCTCATCTACTTTGCTTTATTCTTATTTTTTTTATTTCAGTTTCTTCTACTTTTATAATCAAACACAAAATGGAAAACTATAGTTCAATTATTTATTATTCTATCCTTATACAATAGAAACATTGATAACATATTCTTTGACAGAAGACGTTGAATGTTTTATTTGATTACTTACTTATTAGTATATTTTACATATCATATTAAATTTGTAATAATAATAATAAGGTGTTGCTAATTGTTGTCCGATTTTAAGGAGTTAAGGGCAATATAGAAAAAAGAGGATAAAATTTTGGCGACGTTAAATTTAAGTAGGAACAATTCAAAATAATAAATTTTTTACTTTTTATTAAAAATCCAATAGACTTATTACTGATAAAAGTCAAGCTAAAGTTCATACCATATAAAATGGTCAATTACACCAGCAACAAGCTCACAGTCCACATCATCAGCAAGTTGCAATCACATGCACACGGGCTAGGAGCAAGTTAGCAGTTGAATCAAATTAGTTATAACTAACTTTGTTGAGATGGAAAAATCTACAAATAGCTGGAAATGTGTAGCTTCTATGTAGTATAAATAAATGTCATCTAGTCTCTTGTATCTAGCTTTTCAGTGAATCTTGTAACTGAAACTCATTTTTAATCAATTTGAAAGCAATATTTCATTCATGGTATTAAAGCTATGGCTAGAAGATAGCATAAAGTGAAGGAGGTTCAGCCAGATGATTGTTCGCCACTTTTCTACTGATAAGTTTAATAACTTTTAAGCAGAGTTTGGCTATATATTAATGATGCCAAAAACTTATTCGTTTAAAGTATAGGTTTTGTCAGTACCTCTTATCAAATAGATAAGTGATGATAACTGCAAGTATACAGTTGCAATGTAGTTTTAAAAAATATCGATCTCACAAGGAATGACTAGCTCTAAAAATTAAATTGGGAAAAAGGATAAAGAAAATAATATGTATTGATAATTTTAGATAGGATGGTTAGAATGAAGAATGAGTTAATATAGATATGAAAGATTAGAGAATCTAAATATATAGATTTTCTCTATGAAATAAGGATAGCAAAGAAAATATGTAAGTTCAACAAAGATGTTACGATTCACTAAATTAATCTAACAGAGCCGGTTCAAAACACTCAGATGTTCAATTATTCGCCTTAGAGCAACACATGAAATGACTTTTCTAAACCTAGCGCAAACAAATTAAGATAATTATATAAACTTGGACAACATCAATACTATGCTTAGTACGAGTCGCTCTCACATAACCACATTTAGCAAGTTACCATTCCAAAAATGTTGGCTCACTAAACAGCGTTATATCACAGATCTAGTAATTATACACGATATTGTTAACCCCGAAACTACTCTTAAAATTGACTCCAACGCATATAACTTGATTAATATAAAAGACTTAACATGAAATACGCATTATGACACTTAGACATATCATAAATTCGAAATAGAAAGTATAAGTAGAAAGCAAAGCAAAGTTGTAAGGTATGCAAGTGAAAGCTAAATTTGATCAAACCGTATCCACTCTTTAATGAGAGTCGTCAATTCCCGCAATTCCTACGTCTGCTTTGAATTCAGTCCCGGCCTGTACAGAACCTCCGCTAGGGTGCTATTCTTTACGAATATTAAACAAACGAATATTGAAGAATGAAAACTCTTATTGATAAGTGATTTGCAAGTACACTTATACAACAATTACTCAAGAATATAGAGAAATCTAGTGATCGAAACAAGGATTCGAATCACTTAAACATTTTCTGGCTAACACTTATGAACGTAGCGAATTCTCTATCTATACACACACTATATGTAACCCTGGTCTTCTTGCCTCAAAATTTGTGAAGTTTGGAAGCCCTATATATAAAGTTCGAAGGGTTGCGTCTATCCAAACGAAGAGTCGCGTCCATTGGTGAATGATTGCATCACTTCATTGTGATTGGTTGAGAGGCTTCAATCTAATCCACAATGGATAGGCACCTTTTCATGATTGGTTGACTTCTAATAAATGTCTATTCGTTGGTAGTTGATGGCGGTTGATGGCGCTTATCTGGCGGTTGGTAGTTAAGAAGATAAAACCAGAAAATCATCCAAGTCGTGACCATGATATACAAGTCACGACCGTGAATCTTTGATTGACAGACTTCTGTTTTAAAGAAGAACAAGTCGTGACCGCGAATGGTTATCACGATCGTGAATTGTATTTTTCTTCAAAATTCTCCTTGTAACTTCACCGATCTTTGACAGCTTCGATCCTAAGCCAAATCTTTAAGTTCCACGCATCTTTTTGCACATTTTTCACTCTTTTTTCATAGAATTCCACTTTAGATCATTTTACTCCAAGATTTA
>CATIWQ010014858.1:0-12306 GCA_949673415.1 Euphorbia schlechtendalii
TCTCACTTTCTCTCAAGAGTCAAATCATTTGAATTTATTATGGGGAATCCATTTATACCCAAATTAATTTCATGAAATGATGTGTCACGTGTGCTAAAAACATTATGTATATGTTTATGAGAATGAGTGATGTCATTGATAGAGCATCAAGCAAATAAACAAAGTTAAATTTATTTAGAAATCATTCAAAAAGCCTTGTGGGCAAAGTAGCTAATTTATTACATCATCAATCGATGCTAGTGTTCCCCAGATGTATCAATGGATTCAAATTGCTCCATCCTATCCACCTTCTCAAACACTTCTTGATAGTTCGAGAAGATGTCTGACCCAAACTTGTTCCTGTATGATAGCAGTGCATCCTCCAAAAGCTTGGTTATCATCTTCGGTAGACTTAAGCGAGCCCTAAGCCTAACCTGTGTGGCCATATAGTTATATAGTAGGATTTAAAGCTCTCGCCCTGCTCCTGTCTTATAGCCTCCAGATGCTGCATCGTGGTTTCCATCTGAGAGTTGAAACCATAATGCCCCAGCATAGCCTGTGCAAGGCTATTCCAATCAATAACTATGTCAAGCAGAAGGTGGCTGTACCATTCATTGATTAGGTGGCCCAAGGTCACAATGAAGAGCTTAGCCATCATCCGTTCGCTGACCCTTAATGCCCTCATCACCGTTTGATAATGCATTAAGTGAACACACGGGTTGCCAAATCCTATGTACTTCTCAAACTGCGGCATTGTAAAGTTTGGGGGCAAGCTATCTTCATCCCCGATTATCTGTTGCGCAAGGTATGTGTTACTTAGGTGGCCACCGTGAGTGGCCAAGAATTGTTGCCATAATTTCACCATTCCTAGTTGTTGGAGGATGGCGTTCCCTATGCTTGGATAAGAGCTATATTGCCCCTAGGGAAATGTCACAAAATGGGGCAGTTGAGGTGCCTAGAACTATGAGGCGACCGACGTACTCCAATTAGGAACAGGTTGTTGGGTCATTCCTTGATAAAAAGGCCCCGGTGCGAATGCCGGTTGCTCCATTTATCTAGGGAAGAATTGGGGTGGATTGGCAAAGTTATATCCGGGTTACCCAATCGGAGCCTGGTTCAGCTGACTTCATCCTACCCTGAATTGATAAAAGGTAGTTGGGGGCACCATGCATGAGGTGGGAGATCCCCCTGCTTCAGGCCATCTAGTTGGACCGCCATTGTTAAGGGTGACCTCCGGGCTGGACACCACATTCTAAGCTCTCCCAGTGTGTTAGCGAATGAGCGTAGCTAGCAGTTCACTGTTGGCAAAGGTGTTCAAGGTAGCTGCAATCTCGTTGCTCATCAATGATTGCTAAGAATTTTATCCCGTAAGGACAAGGTGATCTTCCCTCATGCCTTCTTCTTGTGGATTGGCCACAATAGTGCGTTGAACTGAATCTGAGTCTGAACTTGAGTCCTCACTTGAGTTAGTGTATAGAACCCCCTCCAGATTGGCCATGATTGGAGAAACACAGACCAACCGATGAGTAGGCCTTTTCCAAGCTAAGATACACAAGTAGAGGATCAGATGGTGCATTTAAGATTTGATTCATGATGCAAAAAATGCGTACAGTTTTTAATGTTGTGGCCTCATTCATAAGGGGATATCATACCATGATGTGAAATAACATGAATGTCAATCCATTTGAAACAAATAGTTTAATCATTAGGTAAAAATGAAAACATGTGGAAATGAAAATCCAACATCGGGGGTTGGATTTGGGATTTGTACAATGTCTATGTGACATCGTGAGATGACCAAGTTACTATGTGGTTATAGGTTAAAAGTTTAAGGTTTCGTACTACGACTAGGTCTCATGAGGAGGTCAAAATTATTTTGGGTGACTAATGTAGCATACCCTAATGAAATGAAAATAACTACCATACGTAGCTATCTAATGAATGATTTGGTTAAGTTTACTTAATTAGGGGGGAGTTTTGGATGCCTATGTGGTCATCGCTATTTGAGGGTAAGTGATGATAGGTGAAGTATTACCTCCTGTAGGTGAATGATTCGGGTATGAGGCATATACCCTTGAAGATTTGATAAGGTAAGACTTTTGAAGTAAGTTGGCTCTTTGTGGGCTTAGGTCAGGATGTCAACTGGGATATCCTTAAATGTGGGGAAAATGGTTTTGGGTAGGTATTTGCCCTATTTGGGCTTTTGGTGTGTATAGTTGCATCGGAAGGGCTGTGAATTGGATGTCAAGTGGACATCTCATGGGTAATGTGGTGGAAATGTTATTGCCCCTTACAGGCTGAGTGTCGGATGTCAAGTGGACATCACGGAGTACAAGAAAGGTATGTTTTCCATGTACAAGCTAATAGCGACATGTCAAGTGGACATCTCGCTGAAAAAGGGGTGAGTGATGTTCCTAAGTGGCTTTATGTTGTCCTTGGGTGACACGATCTAAAGTGTCAACTATGCCTAAGTGTATGTGACACTGATGATGATTACATGATATGTACATTTAATATCATGAGTGTGTCCATTCAAGTGTTTGCACAAAAAATCATGGTTAGGATGACATTTGTTTAGTGGAAAATTGAAAGCAGTATACACATAGCACATATCATACAACGTCCAAACTTCCAACCATAAAACTCCCACATGTAGGGTTTTTGGCTAGTCTCTATCCTAAGTTTGGTTCATCTTAGTACCATGAAGATACTAAGGAGCGCACCTGCAGAAAAATATAATGCATGGTCGTTTGTTGGGTAACACCCTAGGGAAAATGCCTATGGGTTATTTATATGAGGGTTGTAAATGGGTTGTTGATGTAGAAGGTTCTTGTTGCACTAAAATACACTCCAAGCCTCTCCCCAAATGGGTTTGAGGGAGGTACATGCGATATGGCAACAAGTGCTTTCACTCATTCAAGTACCATCTTTTCTCAGGGAGGCAGATTAGTACAAGAAGAAGCTTCGTGGTAATAAGGGTATCTTAAACTTATGGGCTAAACCCTTCAACTACAGTGCGCTATTATGAATATGTCATAATTAAGAGAAAACAGAATAATGTGATCAATAATTTTCGGCTTTTATCAAAAATCTAAAATCTTTAAAAAATAAGTTTTTTAGAAAAAATCCCCAGTGAAGTCACCACTATGAGCGAAAGACACGAAGCGGTGGGCTGAGAGCGCGCGTATTCAAAGGCCCGGTCCACTGGGGTGTTTGAAAAGTACACTGGGTTGGGGACTCGGAAAAGGTTTAAAGAGAAAGCAAAAATATTTAGATTGGTCAAACCCGAATCCGTCATCTCTTAGTGTTGAGTCGCCACTTGGATTAGCTCTTTCCAGGAATTAGAGTCCTGTGAGGCTTAACGTTCGGGGGACGGCCCACTAGGATAGAGATTCGAGTCTGGGATAAGTTTCTTATTTCTTATGTGATCACATTATATTATATCTATAGAAAACCGTATTTTCTTAGTTATGCATATTCGCACTTAGATCTTTTTTCGACTTTAAATGCATTTTTTAACGAGCATGCAAAAAGCAATAAATCCATAAATCAAGCATTAAGTAAATGAGGATAAGTAAAGATTACAAAAATTACAAATCCTCGGGGGATGCAACCGCCCGCCTAATCTATTAATTACAATTTCCGTGAAAATATATGCAATACCCGAAGGAAAATAAATCCTAGGCATACATCTAACCTGCATTCACAAAGGTTAGCACAAGATATGGCATGCATGTTCGATCTGATTTTAGCGAGGCCCATGTGGCCTAATTAAAACATCGATGATTTAAAGTTGTTAATTTAAATAAAAATTGGTTCATTTTTATTTACACGTATGTTGGTCAATTTTGTTAGTGAAAATGAAGATGAAGGAGAAGGTTACAAAATTTACAATAATAAGGAATAAAAATAATTCCTAGGTTAATAAATAAAAATCAGAAAGAGATGAAGCAGACGATGAGCGTGAAATTCGCAGTTCAAGGAACTTAGAGGCTTACCCTTTCAGCGTGAATCCACTTCGGTGTATCTGTTCGATCCCCGGGAGTGTTCATTCGTTTTTGTAGTTATTGTGGTTTAATGTGGAAAAATAAGTGTTTATTTATCCAAAAAGATAATCAGACTTGGGTTCGAAACTTGTTTTAGACTCAAGAATATCTGAGGATTTAAGAAGAAATTTGATTTTAAGATGAAGAAATTTGGGATCCAAATGTGTTTTGGATCTAAGAAAATATTAGTAGAAATAAAGAAATTATTGTTTGTAGTGTTTTTCAATGGAAATTAGATTTTTTCAATTGTTTGTAGTGTTTTTCAATGGAAATTAGATTTTTTCTCTGAAATTTCAAGCCCCCTTCAATCCAAAAATGTCTGACTATTTATAGGAAAATCCCGGAAATCTAAAAAAGGTAGGTTTTTCCGGGGAAGAGGCTCACCAGATCAAGTTTGGCGAGGCTCCTCTCCAAGCTCTTTGGTGAGTATGTACCTCGCCAAGGTCTTTAGCGAGGCTTGCCTCGCCGAAGCCTTTTGGCGAGGTTTGCCTCGCCCACCTTTGGTGACGCAGGCCCCTGGATCCAGTTTTCCGCTGTGTTTTCAGATTTTATGTGTATTTTTATATTTTTTAATTAATTTCTTGATTAAAGGAGAAAAAAATAGAAAAATTCTTTTAAATTCAGAGACGAGGAAGACTCCCATTTGAAGATCATCGAACGATCGGAAGTCGTGTGATTCAAGGATAAAAATCTCGAAAAGCCATCATCATTGAACGCGCGAGCTGGTACAGAATCCTGTGCTTACAATGAGGTTAATGCCTTAACCAAAATGGGGTAGTTATCCATGACATTGGAGCTAATGCTTGATTGGAGACACATTTGAGGAGTCGTATAGTCAGGTATGCACGTCTCAAGAAAGAGAACTCAAATGGATTAGCAGTTGCATGGGATGCAAATGGCGAGTTCGAACCGTAGTTGTGTTATTATGGCTTGACCTACTATATTGGGGATCATAATGAATGGCTATCAATGCTACCTACTTAGGAAAATTAGTTGGATAAAATTTCCCGAATTTAAATAGAAATGACTATTTAAATGTCGATTAAAATAGTAGGAATTATGTATTTAATTAAAGACCTTATATTAAATGCATGTACATATACTAATTCCTGAACAATTTCTATCTTATATCTAGGTTGAATATGAACACTAATACTAATAAGCATCCATTTGGCAACTAAGTTTATAAAGGAGATAATTTCATGAATGGTTCAAGAATGTGACGAGGTTCTTGAAAAACTTTGGTTTGGATTATGTGCTGGATAATCCACATACCTGAACTCCCCGGAGAAGATCCTTTCATCAGATAGATGAGTACGTGAAGCACAAAAAGGACTGTGATTTCTTAAAGAATTTCATGGTCAATGCAATGCTTCCAAGGTACAAGGATCCATGCAAAGATATTGACTTATATTCTATAATTGTGCTACTTGTTATGATAATTCATTCTATCTGCATGTCTAGGGACTGACACCTCAGCAGTTGAGTTTGCCTAGACTATTTATGATAACTCTGAACAGTTAAGGAAAATGTGAGTTACTTATTATGAAGAGGACTTGATACAGATTCTATCAAAAGGTTTACTAAAAAGGTATGATGGTTTCAAATCAGATTTCTATGGCTTTGGGGATTACTGTAATTTTTCCAAATGGTAGACCTGTTGGAACATTATGATATTTAGTTTAGAAATAAACTTGAAAATCAACTTGTTACTGAGGATCCAAAGATTAGAAAGTCCAGTGCTTTCAAGGTCAAGAGAAGACTCATGAAAAATGCTGAAATGAAATGTGAGTTAAAGGCTCAGGTTTCTGAACGAGTGAAGAAGAAGCCATGTAAGGCATCTACTTTAGGTATGTTCATGATGGAGAGTTTCTCTAAAATTCCTTATGAGTTACATGGGTATTGGATACTGGTTGTGGAACTCATATCTGTACTTCTATGTAGGGGTTGTGGAATAGTTGGAGGCTTGCAAAGAGGGAAATGGACCTGAGAGTTGGAAATGGAGCATGGGTTGCTGCAATAGCTGTAGGGACATATAGCCTTGCCTAGTGACTTTGTTTTAGTTTTGAACAATTGCTACTATATTCCTACTATCACTAAGAATATTATTTCTTTTGCATTTTTATTAAAGATGGACTTGAGATTTATTTTCTAATAATAATTGTCAAATTTGACGCGATAATGTTCTTTATGCTAGTGGAATATGTGTTGATGGCATCTATGTTCTAGATAATAAAATAGAAATTCTAAATATGAATGTTATTAAGAAATTGAAATTACATAATGAGAAATCCTCATACTTATGGAATTATCATCTAGGCCATATAAATTAGACTCGCTTAAATAAGTTACACAAATGTGGTGACTTGGGCCCACTGAAATGGGAATCCTATGAGGTGTGCGAACCTTGTTTAAAGGGAAAGATGACTAAGAAACCTTTCAAAAGGAAAGGGTCAACGAGCCACTAATACTTTGGAAATAATACATTCCGATGTATGTGGTCTAATGAGTATTAAGACACATGAGGCTTTCATCTACTTCATAACTTTTATAGATGATTACTCACGACTTGGTTATTTGTACCTAATAAGGCACAAGTTTGAAAGTTTTGAGAAATTCACAATTTAGGTAAAGTATTAAAACCCTTTAATTTGATCGAGATAGTGAATACTTAAGCCAAGAGTTTCAGGATTATCTAAGGGATAATGGTATTTTATCCTAATAGACACTTCCTTATACATCCCAACACAATGGAGTGTCGGAAAGGACAAATCGAACCTTACTAGACATGGTTCGGTCCATGATGAGCTAAGCAGAACTCAGTAGAACCTTTTGGGGTTATGCACTTGAGAGCGCAATTTATATTCTAAATAGAGTGCCATCGAAATTAGTTAATCAAACACCATACGAAATGTGGTATGGTAAGAAAATAGCTCTTTCTCACCTGAGAGTTAGGGGATGTCCTGCTTATGTAAAGAGGATAAGTTCAGATAAGCTAGGTGCTAAGTCTGACAGGTGTCTGTTTGTAGGTTACATTAGGAGACTATGGGTTATACCTTTTTCTGATCCCAAGGAACTAAAGGTACTTGTTTCTAGAAATGCTCAATTCCTCGAGAAGGAGCATATAATTACGAAAGCTAGTGAGAGAAATCTTGAATTAGGCATTCAAGAAGATCAAATAGATAATCAACTGATTGTCCCTACACATGTTACATATTAAAGTGTAAGCATCGAACAACATATTATAAAACCGGCATTGCATAGGTTAGTTCGGGCTCAAATCGCTCCCAAGCGATACAACTATTTCATCATTGATTATAAGCTTTTCTTTCTTATGGAAGATGATAAGCCTAAGACTTATAAGGAGGTAATGGAAGGCTTAGAGTCTAATAAATGGTTTACAACCATGAAGTCAGAGATGGACTTCATGTACGAAAACCAAGTTTGAAGCTTGGTTGATGCTCCAAGTTGGATTAAGCCCATAGGATGCAAGTGGGTTTTCAAGAAGAAAATTGACATGGATGGTAATATAATTACTAATAAGGAAAGGCTAGTTGCAAAAGATAAAAGTCAAAAGGAAGGCATTGACTATGATGGAACCTTTTCACCAGTAGCCATGTTGAAGTCTATCAGAATACTCCTTGTCATCGTTGCTCGATGGATGTGAAAACAGCATTCCTTAACGAGAACTTAGATAGGGATGTATATATGATACAAACCGAAGGTTTCATATCCCAGGATGTATGTATTATTCAACCACTTAATCTGAGCATATAGCTACTTCAGAAGTAGCTAAACAAGCTATCTAGCTTAAGGGATTTATCGGTGATCTCCATGTGGTGTCCAGCATTGTAAATCCAACAGAGGTATATTGCGATAATAATGGGGATATGATAAGTGTATAATTACACTTATTATCATGACATTTTCAAACATAAAATGATATGGTTTTGTTTCATTTTATACTTCATATAAAAGATTTCACGTGTTATGTTGTTGTTTTTTTATGCAAATGCAGATATTAGGTAAATCTTGGAAGTAAAATGAAAAAAAGTGGAATTCTATGGAAAAAGAGTGAAAAAAGTGCAAAAAGATGCGTGGAACACAAGGATTTGACTTAGGATCGAAGTTGTCAAAGATTGAAAAAGTTGCAAATAAGAATCATGAGGAAATAGCATTTCACGATCAAGACACCTATTCGCTTTCACGACTTGTCACTCTTCATAAATAGAAAACTTCCAACCAATGTCCACGATCGCGATAAGTGATTCGCAGTCACGACTTGTGACGGTTAATGGTTATATATTTTTAACTACCAACCACCAGATAACAATGATCAACCGCCATCAACTATCAACCGAAAAGACACCCTTTGGAATGAAAAAGTGCCTTTCCATTGTGATGAGGATGAATCTTTGCATCCAATCAAAATAAAGTGATGCAACTCTTCGCCAATGGACATGACTCTTCATTTGGATAAACGCAACCCTTCGTACTTTATAAATAGGATTCAAGACCCACTAATTTCGTGGCATGGTGTTTTGGCATGAAATAGAAGGCATTGAATGATAGTATTTGTGTATAGATAGAGAGTGAAAATATCTAGATTTTGCTACTTCAAAGTCTTAGTGAGAAAAATGTATACGTGATTCGATTCCTATTTTGATCACTATATTTCTACACAAATGCGAGTGTTTGTTGTATGAGTGTAATTGCAAAGCACTTATCAATAAAATTTTTCGTTCTTCAACATTCTTTCATTCAAACTTCACAAAGAATAGCACCTTAGTGGAGGTTCTGTATTAGTCGAGACTGAATTCAAAGTAAACTCAGGAATTGCGGGAATTGATGACTCCCATTAAAGAGTGGATGCGGTTTGATAAACTTTAGCTTTCACTTGCATACCTTAAAACTTTACTTTGTTTTTTCTGCTTATACTTTCTATTTCGAAGTTTATGATATGTCTATGTGTCGTAACGAGTAATTCATCTTGCAACATTTATATTAATCAAGTTATATGCTTTCAAGTTAACTTTAAGAGTGATTTCAGGGTTAAAAAGATTGTGTATAATCACTGGATCTATGATTATAATGCTGTTTAGTGAGCCAACATTTTTGGAATGGTAACTTGTTAAATATAGCTCTGTGAGAGTGACCCGTACGAAGCATAATATTATAGTTATCCAGGTTCTTATAAGTGTCATAATTCGTTTACCCTAGACTTCGAAAAGTCATCTCATGTGTTGCTCTGCTGTGAATTATTAATATTAGGATGTCTAGAATCGTATTTGTTGAAGTTATTTAGTGCACGAAATATTATTAATGATTTTGCATGTTTTTCTCTGCTAAACTTGTTGTTAGGGAATATCTATATATTTTTCATCTTCTCTATTCTGTTCATACATCTATCTATTCATTTGTCTATCATCCAAACACTCCAATCAAAATTACATATTTTCGTTTACCCCGTAACTCTAGTTGGTCTTTAGAACCGAATTCCTTCCCTGTGGGATCAATATCTTTTAAAATTACATAGAAATTGTATACTTGCAGTGGTCACCATTTTACTATTTTGATAAGCAGTAATGACAACACTTGTTCATATTTTGAACTTTTATCTTATCGGTAGAGAAGTGGGGAACAAGGTTTTTGGCTTCATTATAGAATATAAACCCTTAGAATTAGTAGAGTCAAAACCTTGCAATCAAGTTTTTGGCACCGTTGCTGGGGAAGGAAAGTGCGTTCTAGAGATCAAATTACCGAAGAATGGGTAATTATATTTATGTGTTAATTAGATTTATTTATCTTTATTTTTGCATTTGGTTTTTAGTATTTCTATTTTGTTATTAACATATTTTTCTTACTTATTCATTGAGTTTTCTTTCTAGCTGTGCATGCCAAGAATGCGTAGTTCGGGAGAAAGTTTGGCATCTTTCGAATCAGAAATAGAACGATTTGGTAGGACAAGGAAACGGGAAAATAAGAGATAAAGAAAAAAGATAGCTGACAATAATGAACGAGTTCAAGATTGAGTTTAAGATCTATCTCAACCAAGACTCATGGATTATGTCATTCCGACCATCAATGGTAACAATCAAGGAATTGCTAGACCACCCATTAATTCAAATCAGTTTGAAATCAAGCCAACATTACTTCAAATGATCAGCAATAATGTGCAATATTGTGGTTTACCCAATGAAAACCCGAATGCTCATATTGCAAACTTTCTAGAAGTCTGTGATACTATCAAAATGCCCAAGTTCCCTAATGAAGCAGTTAAACTTCGCTTATTCCCAATTACACTTCGTGATAAAGCGAAAGTTTGGTTAAATTCATTACCCCCAAATTTAATCACCACTTGGAATCAATTTGCCCAAGCCTTTCTAACTAAATATTTTCCTTTAGCCAAAACTACAAGACTCATTAAAGAAATCACTTCTTTTACCCAAAAAGATAGTGAATCCTTGTATGAAGCATGGGAACGTTATAAGGAACTTCAACGAGTTTGTCCTCTTCATGGTTTACCATAGAATGTGATTCTACAAACTTTCTACAATGGAATAAATCATGCAGCAAGAGGAGCAATTGATGCTATGGCTACGGGATCTTTTATGAAGAAAACTAGTCAAGAAGTCCTTGATCTTTTGGAAGATATGGCAAATAACAATTGTATGTGGCAAGTGGAGAGAGCACAAGTACTACTATTCCTACTCATTGGCATGCTGCATCTACATCTTCTAGTTCAGTTAAAAAAAGTCAATGAATTAGATTATATTTTTATTATGCAAGCTCAAATATCTACATTATCTCATAAGATAGACAATATGCATATAAATAAGAGTAACCCTTTGACCTGTGAAAATTGTGGTCAAATTGGACACATTACTTTTGAGTGTAACTTTAACCCATGTGTAGGGGAGCAATTAAGTTATGTTCAAAATCAAGGGAATTCTTATGGTAATAATGGAAATAATTATAGGAGTTCTAATTGGAAGTATGGTGATAATCAACAAAAGAATTATCAGAATACTGATAGAATAGGGCAATTAACAAGTAAAATAGACAAATTTCTGAAATGAGTTTGTAATAAGCAATCCGAGTATGAGGAATGTTATAAAAAGTTAGAAAATAAGATGGATCAAATGTTTAAAAATCAATCATCTTCTATTCATAATTTGGAGATACAAGTTGGTCAATTAGCGAGTGCTATTCCATCTAGAGGGAAAGGCCATTTACCTAGTAACACAGAAGGAAATCCTAAGGAAAATATACATGCTAGATCCCCTCATAGTGGTAAATTACTAGACAAACTAAATCCATCAGGTATGCTTGCCAATGATATTGTTGAATTACCGGAAGAATATCCGAGTAAATCAAATGATAAAGCAGGAGAGGATGAACAACCTAAATCCAGAAAGGTTAATCCCCCTCAACCACCATTTCCACAAAGAATGAAGAAGAAGAATGAGGATAAGCAATTCATCAAGTTCATCAACAAACTTAAGGGTCTGGAAATCAATCTTTCATTCATTGAAGCCATTACACAGATTCCTAACTACAGTAAGTTTATTAATGAATTTTAATCTCGTAAGCATAGTTTAGAAGGAATATCAAAAGTATCTTTAACTAAAGATTGTAGCAAAATAATAACTGCTACAATACCCACTAAACTTAAAGATCCGGGAAGTTTCACAATTTCGAGTAAACTTGGAAATATTTCCTTTCCAAAATGTTTATGTGATCTTGGGGCTAGTATAAATCTTATGCCTTTATCGATCTTCAAAGATTTAAAGCTTAGTGATGAAGTTAAAAGGACAAATATGGTTTTGCAATTGGCCGACTAGTCTATTAAACATCCTTATGGCATAATTGAAGATGTACTAGTTAAATTGGATAAATTTGTTTTTCCAATAGACTTTGTTGTGCTGGATTTTGCATATGATGAAAAATGTCCTATAATCTTAGGAAGACCTTTTATGCATACTGGTAAAGCATTGATGAATGTGTCGGAAGGCAAAATTAAGTTAAGGACAGGTGACGATACTGTTGAATTTAACATGGACAAGGTTGATAAATATCCAATGGATGAAGTTATATGCATGATACTTGACTTGATTGATTGTTACATCTAAGAAGTTGTTAAGTTAGATTTCATCCATGAATATGAAGCCAAGGGGTTTAAAATCTTCATCAATGCTTAAATCTCTTATGTTTTCCTAATATATATATATTGTATTATATAATAGTATGTTTTTGTTATTTTTATGTATTTTAAGTTAGT
>CATIWQ010014892.1:0-38204 GCA_949673415.1 Euphorbia schlechtendalii
GCAATCCTATCACTTCAACACTACTACTAATGTGGTCATGAAATATACCGAGCATACCCGTACTTGTAATCCAATATTTAAGGACCCGTTAGTAATATACTACAGCATACTCAATTCCACATCCGTAATAAGTTGAAATCAAGTCTGAGGACAATTGAGACCTGCTTAGTAAATTGTCTATGACATACAACCATGTGACCTTGCTGTGTGGATCGGTCCAGCCCCATGTTTCCAACATGTGCCCATGTTCATGATCTACTTTACCAAGTGACATAGCAACTACGTTGCTATAGATCATCCAACATACAAGTCTTTCGTTTCATTCATTCCCATGATTAAAACAGACTTGGGATATTTATGATTATCAATCAACGGATACTCTACTCATATTATAGCACAAGGTATAAATGCAGTAGGTTATTGCCTTTATAATGTGACACTGCATGAACCAATGCCTTTAGAACTAGGGCACATCAACAACTCCAACACCCCCCTCCACTTCTCTCCACATTATCCTCTACTACGTCGCCGCTAAACAACGAGCTCCCTCAATTCATTCAACGACAAGGAGTGAAATAAATCCCTAATCAAATGAGGCTGTGGAGGAAGATTGTAATAAGAGAGTTTGCCTTCGAGACAAAATTCATGAACCAATTGGTTTTTTCACCTTTAGGAGCTCTTCCATTATAGAAAAAAATTCTTTTTCATTCCGACCTGACATTTCTTTCCTTTGAAAATCTCCTTGTCCTTTTCGATTAGCTTTCCAGTAGCCGGCATCTATTGCCCGGTTGGTTCTCATACCGATCAGGTATTTTCGATCTCTCTGGCAGAAGAAGTACCATTCTTTCTCCCATATCTTTGCTTTCCCAGCCAAAACCAATTCATTTATTTTATCGGATTATACTAATTCAAAATGAAAAAAGTTAACTAAAGAAAGTTATGAATAAATACTTATTGGGCAAATCCCATGGCTCGGACTTGTTGAGATCAACTTGACCAATAGCACAAGAAGTAAAGGTGGTACAAAAGAGGATCATACATTATTGAAGAAGGCGATGACGTATCAACCAATGAAGATCACCAACGAATTTGTGGCTAGGGTTAGCAAACGAAATCAAGGAGTTGGGTAATAGAGATGCTTTAACTAAACAACGAGGTAGCTTTTAATTTGGATCTTTATACTTATTTAATTAGGTAGCTCTGAATTTGGTAGACAGGATATTGCTATTATGACTTATTCAGTTTGTAGCTGAGTGACAGAGGTTGAGTCCCTAGGTTTATTGTTCTCCCTTTGTCACTTTGGTCCAACATCAAGTAATAGCTATATATGTTACCTTGAGTTTCTAGTTAAAATCATCCTTTCATTCCTCTAACATTGAGTTGAGCCCCACCTCACTTGTGATATGAACTTAATGTCCTTTTTTTTCTATTTTGATATTATCTTTTCTCATACAGTTATTGACTTTTACGATTCTTACCCTGTATCATATACTGTATGGAAGTCTTCGGGAAATGGCAAAAGCAAGAGATTATATATGAAAATCTTCATTAAGCATGCGCAATAGATTTTGCATTCATCTTCATTTCACACTTATTTCCTGTATCATCTTGTGGTCATAATCTTACAAGTCTCTTGCTGCTATGAAAGATTTAATCTATTTCTTTTAATTATCTTTTTGGTACAGCTTTCGATATATTAAGCTTATCCATTTTCCATTCTAGGTAGATATTTTCTTACCATACTAGTATCACCAAGTCACTATCATTTGTCTATGTTTTTTTCTTCATTCACCTGTTTGAAAATTTGTTTGCGTTTTCTTGTTTGTTTCTCTCACATTCTCATGGAAAACATACATTTTTGGATTTTGAATTTCATTTAGTATTATTCCCTTTATTATTAATTATATGTCATATTTTTTTGGTTTCTAGGATTCTTCACAAATTTCAATAAAAGAGATCAAAACATCAGACGGTGCATCTTTTTTGCAAATGAAGGTTCATTCTAGGAATGGTTTAAGAGATAGACTTTCGAACTTCTTGGAAAGATATGGTTTCCGTTATGGTTACAACTTTACTCGTTCCTTGCTGCCTTGTGAGGTTTGTTTCTACTTTGCTCCTGATTTTATCTTTTGTGTTCATAAATTTTTATCGTGGCACTATAGCTATTTATTCACATGTTTTTTCTTCATTTTCTTAGCATCAAGTTTTGTTTGCATTCATGACACCATTGTTTCATTTTGAGTTGTAAAATCCAACTGCGTTTTCCTGCTTTCTACTTGTGTTTTTTAAAATTCACGATGTACATGGAATGAGCTATGGCCATGCATGTGTTTTTCAATTATTATTATAACAAATTTTCATTTCTTCTTAACCTTTCCCTTTATTTAATCTTTTCATGTTATGGAAATTTTGAAGAAAATCCCATCTGATGCTAGAAAAAACATGCTAGGAAAGGGTATTTTCCTCAAGATGGATACATCATCAAGTATTTACCTGTTCCTCCAAACTGTCTGTCTGTACTAGATGTTTCAGATGGTATTAGAGTCATGTCTGCGGTAAGTAATTAATCAACAAATAGGTGTCACGGCCTGAATTTTCGACTACGCACCGTGAGGCACTAGCATTCGAATAATCAACGATAATGTGCTAGCAAAGCCTTAAACACAAAGCCTTGATGATGGCTTAGATGTGGAAGCGATAGCTTTGCGGAAGCGTTAGTAATGCGGAAGCGATAAGTAAGCAAGCACACTTGCGAAAACTAGAACACTTTATTAATACTTCACAAAGTATTACAAAGCTTTACTTACACTCTCCAAGCTCTCTTGATTTACACTTTGCAAGGTTGATTTACAAATGGGGAGGTGAAGCCTTTATATAGGCATTTCCACCTCCTTAACCGATGGCTAAGATTCATACTATAGAAAAATCTCTAATCCAATGGCTAAGAATACTTGTTCTAGAGATTTCATACATAAAAATCTGCCCTAGGTTGGTTGTGATAGATTTCTAGATGTTTCCCTTGCAATCCAGCCCTTGATGGAATATTCTGGAATCTGTGACAGATTTTTGCAAGGGAATAGGTCCCTTGCAGCAGCCAGCATGCCTTAGGGCTACTTTCTGCGGGCTGTTAGCAGATTTGGGCTCATTTCACGCATAACCTTGCCATCTATTATATTTCCTCCCACAAAACTTTGCCCATTGCATTTTAAACACATCATGGACCTTTCCATGAAGTTTTGCCCTTGTACGTGTCCGTTTGTGGCAGAAGTGGAATGCCCTCGTGCGAGATTTCCTGGTGCATTATGCTTGACCCTATGGCATTGCCCCTTTGCGAGCTTTCTCACATATGGTTTGCGAGAATTTGCGAGACATGATTTGCGAGCCGTGACATTCTCCCGCAGTTAAATTTACGACGCCCTCATTGCGAGCGAAGCCTTACCGCCCCTATGCTTTTTTCGTCCCTTCTCCTTTTCTCTGTATTTTGGATGAGGATTTCCAAGACCATCCGCGGGCTGTTTGCTTGGTGATCTCCCCAATGTCAATGCGGTGATAGAATGCTTCCTGTACTTCAAACCTCCCTTTGTTTGACTTGGCAAAGCATTTTCGCGTTTACATTGCACAATGCAAGATCCCCCTTCTTGCGCGATCACCATCGTGTTGGTGTTTGGCACGATCGTGGCATTCATTTTATCCAACAATTCCATGCCGAGCACCAAGTCTAAATCATCGAGAGGTGCGATGGAAAAGTCTATCTTACCTTTCCATACTCCGATGGCTAGCGGCACTTCTTTGGCCTCTCCCATTAGATTCGTCCATGTGCCGTTTACTCCTTTGAAACGTGCATCGCATGGTTTCCACTTTACCCCTAGAGTGCAAGCTGGTCCCTCGATCATGTAGCATGTGTCCACCCCTGTATCGAGCAATCCCCATTTTGCTCCTCTAGTGAACTTGGGCTTGACAAACAAACGCCTTGGCTTGTGCTTGTCCTCCCATGTCCCCTTTGCGTTTTGTTGCTTTACACAAGCCACACTTCTTGGACCCTCTTCCTCGAAGTCTTGTATCAAAGCGGCCAACTTCTTCTTTGACGGATAGTCCCTCGCTAGATGCGATCCTTCGCATAAGAAGCATGAAAATGGTCCCTTTGTCTTCAAGGCTTCTCCATGCGAGAACTTCGCTTCGATTGGCTTGGGGTAAAACTTCTCCTTGTCTGCCCCTTCCTCAGGTTGGAATGGTTTCTTGCCCTTGTTTCTTGCGTCTTCTTTTCTCTCGAAGTTCACAAGTGATTCGACAATGTGGAGTGCCTCCCTAATGTCGTGAACATCTCGCCTTTGCAACTGCATCTTTGCCCAACGAGTTAATCCATCTGTGAATGTGAATAGTGCTTCTTGTGGTAATGTCAGATATTTCCAACATTAAGTCCGAGAATTTTGCCACATACTCGCGGATATGACCATCTTTGTAGCGAAGATGGTGAAGTTCGCTCGTGCCTCCATCTCGGCATCCCCGGGTAGGAATTGTCACCTAAATTCCTCTTTAAACCAATTCCATATGGTAACGATTGCGGCATTCCCTCCCACGGATTGAGACATACATTTCCACTAAGATAGAGCGCTATTTTTTAAATAAATAGAAGCTTGGAAAATTCTTACCCATCATCTTCAAGATTGGTTATCCCGAAGTAGCGTTCCATAGTGAAGATGAAGTTATCCATGTCCTTTAGTGTACGATTCCCATTGTACACTTCAGGTTTCAACACCTTAACTCTCGAAGTTATCCCCAAAACTCCACCGGTACCTTGAGCATTTAGGGCATTCACCCTCGCCCATAATTGCTCAACCACTTGGCGCCTTACTGCTTGCGCTCTCGATGCCTCGAAGTCTTCTCTTAACCTTAGGACATCACCTTGCAGTGTATTTAATCTCGGGGTATTTTCCTCGCACGCCTTGGTGCAGCATTCCGCCAATACTTTGAGAGAACTTAGAATGTCATCCCTCAACTGTTGCACGGTCCCAAGCAATTCTTCCCTTAATTTCCCCATGCACCCAGCGACAATGCCCTCAACTGTTGGAGTATGTTCTTCCCAATGATCATTGTGATCTGCCACAGCAAGTTCCAAATGTGCCAACCGCTTTTTGATGTTTGCCATAGGGTCTCTAACTTGAGATTTATCCCTACGGTTGCCTTTGCAAGGATTCTGGCAAGGTTCAGTTACGTTCTACTCCAAGTTGCTTGCATTTTCCGAAGGATTCGACATCGCACTCTGATACCAACTGTCACGAGCTGAATTTTCAACCACGCACCATGTGGTACTAGCACTCGAACAATCAACGATAATGTTCTAGCAAAGCCTTAACACAAGCCTTGACTATGGCTTAGATGCGGAAGCGATAGCTTTGCGGAAGTGTTAGTAATGCAGAAGCGATAAGTAAGCAAGCACACTTGCAAGAACTAGAACACTTTATTAATACTACACAAAGTATTACAAAGCTTTACTTACACTCTCAAGCTCTCTTGATTTACACTTTGCAAGGTAGATTTACAAATGGGGAGGTGAAGCCTTTATATAGGCATTTCTACCTCCTTGACCGATGGCTAAGATTCGTTCTCTAGAAAAATCTCTAATCCAATGGCTAAGAATACTTGTTCTAGAGATTTCATACGTAAAAATCTGCCATAAGTCGGTTGTGACAGATTTCTAGATGTTTCCCTTGCAATCCAGCCCTTGCTGGAATGTTCTGGAATCTGTGACGGATTTTTGCAAGGGAATTGGGCCCTTGCTGTGGCCTGCATGCCTTTGACTACTTTCTGTAGGCTGTTTGCGGGCTGTTGGCAGATTTTGGCCCATTTCTCACATAACCTTGCCATCTATTTATATTTCCTCGCACAAAACTTTGCCCATTGCGTTGAAACACATCATGGACCTTTCCATGAAGTTTTGCCCTTGTGCGTGTCCGTTTGTGGCAGAAGTGGCATGCCCTCATGCGAGATTTCCCGTTGCATTATGCCTGACCCTGTGGCATTGCCCCTTTGCGAGCTTTCTCGCATGTGGTTTGCGAGAATTTGCGAGACATGATTTGCGGGCTGTGACATAGGGATGCATATGTTATTTCTTAGTTAGTGTATTATGGTTTTTGAAAATTTAGCTCTTATTGGTTCCATCTTGCATTCTAGGACAAGTTATGACCACAAAAGTATTGACTGATGTCTCTATATGTCAGACACTGTTTGTTGTCCACAAATTAAAAGAATTTGCTTGTTTTATACGTAGTCTTTTGCACAAATTATTAGTGTGCCCCTCTTATAATAATGATCGTTTCCTGGTAATAAAAAATAATTTATTTAAATAAATATTTATTTATGACAGAGTCAATGATCATAAAAAATTGATAGAAAATGAGCAAGGAAGTTGACAGCAACATATAAATAAATGAAAACTCTAACCGTTGAACAAATAGAAACACAGAATTTCTATTAAAAAACAGTGGCTGGTTTTCTTGCATTCCTTTTTTCGATACTTGTATTCTCTACAAAACTCACATTCTCAAACACAATTCTTCAAGATCTCTATAGGTCAAGTGCCAACAACCTGTCTCTTCATAATATGGACTTTTCAAACATCTTTATCTGCTATTAAACACATTTATAATTTAGTTGTTCTCATCTTCTGTTGTGCTTGTTGTTGTTTCTAGTAACTTATTTTTATTTGGAAAGAGTTTTAGAATTATTAAAGACTAGAGACTATGGTATAGTCTTAGTATTGTTTTTAAGTAGCTATGAATTTTCAAAGTAAAAGTAATATAATTGTATAGTTTTTGTGTTTGCAGGTTGTGGAGACTACATTGGCGTTTTGGGAAGTGGGTTGTTTCTCTATTAGTTTGGAGTGTGTACCTGCTCCAGTTGTTGCTGCAACAACTATCTACTCTTCACATTCCCACCATTGCTATTGGAGCTGGGACATTTTTATAGTGGTCAGGTTCAATCCACTCTTCCACTCTTGTTAATCTTGTTTATTGGATATTTTACAAATCAATAGATATGTGCCAGTTATTTAAGTGGTGATGCTAAATCAAAGTTAGTTTGTGTCTCTAGCAATTGTCCTTTTAAATGTTGGTTATAAAAGTTGTCAAAATCTATACTTTCAAATCTAAATAGTAAGAGGTGTAGGGAATCAGCTAACTAAAGCCATTTACAAGAATCTAAAGATTTTTCCTCTATGCATGATTTGTATAAAGTATAGATAGTGGTTTATCAAATGTTCAGAACAATTTCTAGGAGATGTCATGTTGTACAGGATTAATTTGATTATTAATATTGTTGGTCTGTTTGACTTCTATTACTTGACAATTTACATAACTATTCACAATCTAAAACAGTCATTTTCAAAAACAGTAATGGAAAACTTTTGAGTATGAGGTCTTCAAATTCAAGTGAATCCTAAAATGGGCATGTTGATTTTGCTACTAATAAGATTACTGGAATTAGCTTGAACTTAGTTTTCTTGAATTAGCTTGAACTTAATTAGCTTGAAATTAGTTTGCTTTATCAATTAACTAATTAATAAAGGATTCACATTGGCTAAGTTAATTGCTTATAAAAGAGAGACAGCTAGAAAGGATATTTCCGCAGGATCTCTCCACGCATCATTAGATAATAGATCAGTTGAACTACTATGAGTTGATTCTTTAGAAATACATTGTTGACTCGTTTGGTTGGCGGAATAGAATAGAAAATGTATACAAAAACAACAATTATGATGAATGATTCCGACGACGGAGGTAATAGCACCTCATAATTTCCATGGAAACCACGGAATAGCTATTCCTCTTTGAAATGAAGGAATAGCTATTCTATGATTCCCATGGAAACTAGGAAGAGCTATTCCTTGCGACGTCAGACTCATTTATCATATTTGACGCTTTTGCATTCAAATCATATTCTATTCTATTCTATTACATTCCGCCAACCAAACGAGACTTACAGGTATTGTCAATAGAATGATTTAAATTAAGCATTAGAATGATATAATTTAGCCAAGCAAAATAATATACTAACTGACTCACAATTTTCTTTGTTTCCAACTTGATTGGTTGGTGTGGGGAAATTAGAATTGCAGTATTTTATTGGGATTGGTGGGTTCTATATCAATTAATGTACCAATGTTAATATCATTGTAAATTTTCTATTTTAGTTATACATCAAAAGTAGCTTATTACTGTTTTGCATGAAAAGCTTGATGTGCGTTGATATTTCTACTTGTTTGCTTACATATTTTAAGCTTGACATGCATTCAAATTTTACAAGTCCTAAGTTCATAATTAAGATCAAGTTTGTATTGACTTAACTTGCTCTATTTGCAGCTGTGAAATTTCCAGCATTACTAGCTTCAGTTTGTACTTTTTACTTATAAATGTGTATGGATTTCTCAATTAGCCCCTAATCCATTTTTTCAATACATGCGGTACTTGATCTTAGATGTAGTGACAAACAATTGATTAAGGGTCAATTCTAGGAAGAATACATTCAGAAAGGAAAATGAATCATGGAATTAATTTCTAAATTCATAAAAGCTCAGGGACTCAATATGGTTTAGGCCTTTATTATTTATACAATATTTATAACGGAACATCTCTCACGTGGTGTACCTATATCCCTTCTAAGCTTACACTTGAGACATCTGAAACCATAGTTGTTAAATCGAGATTCGTATCAAGAATCGAAATCTAATATTTTGAATTGTGGATTGAGAATCGAACCAATTTAGTTGAAGTTCATAAAATTGAAAAAGAATAAAATATTTAGAACATTCAACTTAAATATGACATCTAAAAACTAAATAATTACATTATATTTGTATTCATTTGAGAGTCATTACTCCTAAGCTCACCAAATTAAACCTGAATTTAGCTCACTAGATTGTCAGAGCTTTTTGGTATACTTATACTATTAACTCTATATTCCTCTCAAAAGTTTTATTTTAGCATGATAAGTTCAGTGAATTTTGATTAAAAGTTTCTCTATTTTGTCATGTATCTTATGTTTCTTTTGCAAACTAACCGATTGATAATGTACTTCTTATTTCCAATGCCCTTTTCAATTTTTTTGTTGATGTACAGCCTGTATGCATTTATTCATGTAGATTCTATGAAACTCTGCCTCACTTCACTAAAAATCCTTTTCAATACAGGCTTCTCTTATGGTGAATAGAGGTGCATTACAGAGACACAACTAATATTGTATCACATTTTTGGACTTCTGTACTAGTTCAAAATCTTGAAATTCTTTTTCATTCTTGAGATTGATTAGATCAATATGCAAAACTTTAGGGTAAAGATCGATTTGAGAATCTTTTGGAAACACTATATACTTTTAGTAGCTTTATTTTTAATTTGTATACTATCATGCATTTTTTAGTTCTCTTTTGAATTTGTATACAATTGAATATTATGCACTATGAATTAATTTAAAAAAAATAAATCTTAATTTTTTTGAATTATGGCATCAATTAAGTGTGTTTAACCCAAGTTAATAGTAGTTCACATTACTTAAAAGTTTTGGAAATAACAAACTGACAATAATAGTGAAATTAATTGAGTACTAAGTATACTCTTATTTAATGAAGTTTACTTGAGTTTGTTTAAGGGGAAACAACTCATTTTACTGAGTAATTAATTAAGTTATTGATTGCAAGATTTTGACTATACTCGTTCCGATAGGCTTATACTCGGTAACGGTGCCTAAAACCCTGTTCCCCACTTTTCTACCGATAAGACAAAAGTTCAAAATACTAACAGGTGTTGTCAATACCGCTTATCAAATAGAAAAATGGTGACCACTGCAAGTATACAATTACGATGTAGTTTTAAAAGATATCGATCCCACAGGGAAGGAATTTTGTTCTAAGGACCACCTAGAGTTATGGAACAAAAGAAATAAGGTAATTTGTATTGGAGGGTTTGGATGATAGACTGATGAATAGACAAATGCATGAACAAATTTGTAGAACTCAAGTTAATATTACTTCACAGTACTTAAAAGTTTTGGAGATAGCAATCAATATGGGATAGTAAAAGTTAATTGAGCACTAAGAATGCTTATGCTTAGTGTCGGAAAATCCAAGTCTATGCTGAGTACTATATAGTTTAAGTTATCATCACTCAGCTCATGATGAGTTATAATATTACTTGTCTAAAGGTAATAGTTATTGCGGCATTGATAATTATCTTGACACTTGTGCTACTAACAACGTCTGTGAAGGAACAGAATATTTCTTTGTTATATTTCAGGAGAAAAAGGTGCTAAAATTAAGAAAGATTCATGTGGTCCTCACAACATTAAACATGGGAGTGCAAAGTGTCAGAGATTCCTTATTTGAATTAGAGAATAAGGAATGATCCCGTGAATTGCTCCACACATCAAATATCTCCACGCACATCTCACAACCTTGTCAAAGTCATGCAACGAAAAGACACCACGTCATCTGTAGCAAGAATCTCTCAAAGATACAGATTGCTTGAAGAGAAACGAGAACTTAGCATCGCACCAGAACGTTCAATTCCTATTTCTAAACATCCTGAAATCTATCTCCAAAGGAAAGATTTGAAAGATTAATTGAAATGAGTAATTGAAGATCTACGATATCCTCGAAGTTTGCAACGGCTACTTCTTAGAGATTTAAAATATAAATAGAAGACTAAAGCAGACATTCAAACTAGGTGAATGACCTTGAATTTCCTAAGAGAAAAACCTTGCGAAAATCTTCTCTGCTTTTAAGAAATTCACTAGCAAGAAATCAGTAAACAATCAATAAATCTATCAGTTTGTAATAGAGAGAATCACTCATAGGATTAACCTTGTAAGGATTCAAAGTATTATAAGTTGAATTCAGTTCGTTATTCCATTTTAATCTTGAGTGTCAGTTTGAGAAGGGTACCCAAACTGAGTTGAGTGGTAGTTAGAAAGAAGGAACTTTCTGTAATAGAGTCTACCCACTGTAAAGGCTTCTCCAGCTATTGAAGGAATGAATCACTAGTCGATTAAAGCTCAAAGATGGTATCTGGGGACTGGAGGTAGGCTAGGGGCCGAACCAGGATAAAATCTCAGGTGTAATCGTTCTAACTCTAAGCGATTAGCTTCACCAGCTTATTGCTCATTCATCTCTCTCATATCGTTTATTTGCATGTTATTCAACTCGCACTGAGTAATCCTTACTCAGTTAAAGGTTGAAGATAAACTGTGCCACCTGAGCTGAGTAGTTTATACCTTTTTATATCGCACTCAGAGTGCATACTCAACACCCATATAAAAACCATAAAGAGTAAACTTAAATTGAAAAAGGTTTAAAAAGTAACCTAGTTTACGCATTCACCCCCCCATCTACTGTTGTTATTAGCCAGTTTATTGACCAACAAGATTAGAGAAGATGTAAAATATATATAGATATTCTCTAAGAACAAGTATAGTAGGGAAAAACATGCAAATTCATCAAGAAGATTTCATACACTTGATAACTTCAACAAACACGGTTTTAGACCCCCCAAATATTCAATAATTCACCGTAGAGCAACACATGAAATGACTTTTCTAAATCTATGGTAAACGAATTATGACACTTATAAGAACCTAGATAACAATAATACTATGTTTAGTACGGGTCACTCTCACATAGCCATATTTAGCAAGTTACCATTCAAAAAATGTTGGCTCAGTAAACAGCTTAATAATTACAGATCTAATGACCATACACAATCTTGTTAGCCCCAAAATCACTCTTAAAGTTAACTTCAAAGCATATAACTTAATTAATATAAGAGACGCAAAATGAAATACTCATTATGACACATAGACATATCATAAACTTCGAAAATAGAAAGTATAAGTAGAAAACAAAGTAAAGTTTTAAGGTATGCAAGAGAAAGCTAAAGTTGATCAAACCATATCCACTCTTTAATGGGAGTCATCAATTCTCGCAATTCCTGCGTCTACTTTGAATTCAGTCTTGACTCGTACAGAACCCGCTAGGGTGCTATTCTTTGTGAATATCAAATAAATGAATGTTGAAGAATAAAAACTTTTATTGATAAGTGCTTTGCAATTACACTCATACAACAATAACTAATACATTTTTCTCGCTAACACTTTGAAATAGAGAAATCTACACAATTTTCATTCTCTAATGTGTATCACATCTTATGCCTATGCACACACACCATGCATCACGAAAATTAGTTAATTTTAAACCCTATATATAGAGTGCGAAGGGTTTCGTCTATCCAAACAAAGAGTCGTGTCCATTGGCGAAGGGTTGCATCTCTTCAATATGATTGGATGCAAAGATTCATCCTTATCCATAATGGAAATCCACCTTTTCATGATTGGTTGACTTCCAAAAGGTGTCTTTTTTTTTGGTAGTTGACGGCGGTTGATGGCAGTTGATTGTTTTTATCTGGCGGTTGGTAGTTGAGAAGAGATAACCAATAACTGTCACAAGTCGCAAGCTAGAATCACATGTTATGATCGTGACTATTGGTTAGATACTTTCTTCTTGTTAAGAGAGACAAGTAGCGACCGTGAATGGGTGTCATGATCGTGAACAATGCTTTTCTTCATAATTCCTCTTGCAACTTTACCGATCTTTGACAGCTTCGATCTTGAGCCATTTTCCTATATTCCATGCATCTTTTTGCACCTTTTCCCCTCTTTTTACATAGAATTCCATCTTTGATCATTTCACTCCCACGATTCACCTAGTTTCTGCACTTGCATGAAAAACAACTACATACCACGTGAAATCTTTTATATGAAGTATAAAATGACTCTAAACCATATCTTTTTTTGATTAAAAATATCATGATAATAAGTGTAATTATACACTTATCACACCCCCACACTTAACTTTTGCCTTGTCCTCAAGGTAAACACAATAGAAGTGTATAAAATAGTAATTCAAGTTCGTACCTCATTTGGCGAAAGACTATTGTAGCAAGTACCACATTCCCAGGTTGCATAAAGTTCAAGTAGAAGTTCGAAATTTCCCACAAATTAGTAATGTGCAATTTATATAGTCTAATTGCATACCTTTGCTCTTAATGGAGGGTCAACCAATTGCGTCTTCCTATAAGCGTTATATGCTCACTCGAATATTTCCTTCTCTTAAGTATAGTATAAAGTATAAAGGACAAAGGGAGCACACTTTGAAATGATTAATCTCAAGGCATTTTTAGGTAACCTAGGATGCTAAAACACTCTTAGTGGTTTCATTTTATGCTCCATACCACTCTCCCATTTTTTAGTGGTTTCATTTTATGATCCATACCACTCTCCCCTTTTTTAGTGGTTGCATTTTATGCTCCATACGACTTTCTCTCATTTTTTTCTTTTAAGCATATGTTTTTGAACTACAGATTTGTATTTTGCACCCATTTTTAATTCTATGCTACTTTTTCTTTTTTTTTCACTCTTTGAATGGTTGCAGTTTCTTCTCTGTACCATTCCTCACCTTTTGCATATAACTCATTGGTTATCCTCTCTTTCTTTTGATTTTTTTCCTTTTAATACCCTTGTCCTTTATTAATCACTTCAAAGTATTATGGCTATAGATTCTCAACACTTTAAACACACTCAATACATATAGGATGTATTCTAGAATAGCATATAAAACTCATAATAAGAGCACTACTAGATATTACTCCACTCAAAACATATCGGTAGCATTAAACTAAGACTATATAACTTATATTAATTCATGTTGCATTGAAATATATATCGAAACATACTTGGAATGTTGCTTTCTAATGTTACTCACCACTCATCCTTGCAAAATGCTAAATCTTGTGCTATAATGGCTCACAATCACCGTGTGCTCAAATTCGAAATAAAAATTTTGTTCCAAATTTGCACTAACATCAAACTTGTAATACCTAAAACTCACAATAACCTTAGAACATATGTTAGTATAGTATAGGTATGGATAATGTATAAATAACATAAAATCAAGAAAATTTTTCATTCTTCAAATTTTTTAATTTGTTTGATTTTTTTGGATTTTTGGGATTTTTACAAATGTCGCCCCCCACACGAAAGAACAAAAATATCCTCATTGTGAGAGATTTTATTAAAAATGAAAAACAAATATTAAAAACACACAAATGAAAAGAAATACAAATTGAACCCATTTTCAATCATCCGAACTCGAATCCTGGGGACTCGATGAAATATCAAAATTCTTTATCCTGAAGTATGAATTCAACTTACGGTTTAAAGCAATGTTTAATTGTGTAAGTTGACGAACATCTTGTTGTATGGAGGCTATATCTAGGCATGCTTGGTCGACATCTTTGACGAACTTCCCTCTCCAAGTAACATGTGTACTTCCCGAGGCTTGTCTCGTGTCATTACTTCCGATTTGAACTTCTTCAATCTCCTCGTCGGGTTGGTTCTCTTGAGAAGTAGATTCTTCGGTCAGTCTTAATTTCCTTACCCTTACTCCATATGGTAGAAAAATAAATTTCCCATCTTCTTCTTTAACTATTCCTGCTCTCTTCATATAAATTCCTCCCACAAAGTTAAACTTCTCTCTTGGACTATATTGGCATGGTAGTTTGTTCTTTGCTCCCAAAATAATTCCGCAAATAATATTTGCACCTCTAACTCTAGCCTTTTTATGTGTAGTAAGATTAGTGATGGATTCCAAAATATACATCGAAAACTTTGGTCTTAATTACAAAACTACGCACTCCAATATAACCAAGACTTTCATCGACACTTTAGTAGTTTCATGTCGGAAGAAAAGACTTTGAGATATGAACTTGTGGAGGTAAAGAAGACTGTTGCTCTGAATGTTCTTGTTGGATGAGTTTTGGGCATCGCATCAATCCAATCCCGTTAACTCAATCCATACATTCATTAAATCATAATCATCTTCCTTTTTAATCTCTTCATAGGTTTCTCCTAAATTGAACCACTTAATCAAATTCATTAAAGTAAACTTATACTCCTCCCCTCCATTCCTAAATTTCCTTTTCAAGGAATTCCCATCATCTTGAATAGTATCCAAAAACTCAAGGACCCATTCCTCGATAAACATAAAATGCATATTCACAAATTTCTCATATCCAAATAGCAAAAAATATTCCTCTTCTTCTACACGAATGCCAGCATCAATCGTAAAAGTACATAGAAAAGTGTACCTTAGATATTGAAATTCTTCATCCTCGTGTATCTTCCAACTTCTTCTTCACTATAAATTGGAAAAGGGCATCCATAATTGTTTTTTTGGTTGACCAATTTGTTCTTCTCCTTAGTTGGTGTTGATTTCTTGGGAGCCATTGAATTCAAGAGTTTGAAAGAAGGATTTTTGTTTTGATTTTTTGGAAAAACAGAGAAAATTTATTTGCAAGAGATTTTAGTTGTGTAAAAGAGTGATTGATTTGTGAAAATCTATTAGGAAAGTAATTATATATATATATATATATATATATAAGAAATTGGGTCATTATGGCTTTTTCAATGGATATATACAATTATAACCATTAGAAAAGAGAGCCGTTATAACAATAACTATTGTGAAATCGCACCAGTCACGATTGTGAAAGACTGCTGCGATCGTGACTTTCTCCATACAGAAACATAATGTTTTTGAGAACTTAATTCACGAGTGCGATATAGGTCACGATCATGATATGTTTAAAAATCCAAATTCTTTTTTTTCTTTTACTTAAAAACATACAAACTTAAAAACACACAAAAACAAATTAAAATATACTACAACATATATATATATATATATATATATATATATATATATATATATATATATATATATTGTTGGAAAAGACAAGAGATTTAGAAATCAATGGAGTTTCCCAACCCCTTGACTTCATATTCATGGATAAAATCTAACTTGACAACTTCTTTAATGCAAACATCAATCAAGTTAAGTTTCATGCCTATATCTTCATCCATTGGATATTTATCAGCTTTATCCATTTTAAATTCAACAGTGTCGTCACCTATTCTTAACTTAATTTTTCCTTCCGACACATCTATCAATGCTTTGCCTATATGCATAAAATGTCTTCCTAAAATTATAGGACATCTTTCATCATATGCAAAATCTATTGGAAAAACAAATTTATTCACCTTAACTAATATATCTTTGATATGCCATAAGGACGTTTAATAGACTGGTCAGGCAATTGCAAGATCATATTTGTCCTTTTAACTTCATCATCGAGCTTCAACTCTTTTAAGATCGATAAAAGCATAAGATTTTTACTAGCCCCAAGATCACATAAACATTTTGGAAATGAAATGTTTCCAAGTATACACGGTATTGTGAAACTTCCCGAATCTTTAAGTTTAGTGGGCATTGTAGCAGTTATTATTTTGTTACAATTATTAGTTAAAGATACTTTCGATATTCCTTCTAAACTACACTTACGAGATTAAAGTTCTTTAATAAACTTACCGTAGTATGGAATCTGTGTAATGGCTTCAATGAATGAAAGATTGATTTCCAGACCTTTAAGTTTGTTGATGAACTCAATGAATTACCTATCTTCATTCTTCTTCTTCATTCTTTTTGGAAATGGTGGTTGAGGGGGATTAACCTTTCCGGAATTAAGTTGTTCATCCACTCCTACTTTTTCATTGGATTTACTTGGATAAACATCTGGTACTTCAACAACATCGTTAGCAAGCATACTCGAAGGATTTTTATTATTTAGTAATTTAGCACTACGAAGGGCTATAGCATGTGCATTTTCCTTATGAATTCCTTCTGTGTTACTAGATAAATGGCCTTTTCCTCTAGATGGAATAGCACTCGCTAATTGACCAACATGTATTTCAAAGTTATGAATTGAAGATGATTGATTCTTAATCATTTGATCCATCTTATTTTCTTACTTCTTATAACATTCCTAAGACTCTGATTGCTTATTACAAACTCCTTCTAAAAATTTGTCTATCATACTTGTTAACTGCCCTATTCTATCATTACCTTGATAATTCTTTTGTTGATTATCACCATACTTCCAATTAGAACTCCTATAATTATTTCCATTATCATAATGATTCCCTTGACTTTGAACATGACTTAGTTGCTCCCCTACAAATGGGTTAAAGTTACACACAAAAGTAGTGTGTCCTATTTGGCTACAATTTTCACATGTCAAATGGTTACTCTTACTTATATGCATATTATCTATCTTATGAGATAATGCAGATATTTGTGCTTGCATAATAGAAATAGGGTCTAATTCATTCACCTTTTTAACTGAACTAGAAGATATAGATGTAGCATGCGAATGAGTAGGAGTATTAGTACTTACTTATGCTCTCTCCACCAGCCACATACTATTGTTATTTGTAATATCTTCTAAAAGATCAAAGGCTTCTTGACTAGTTTTCTTCATAAGAGATCTCGTAGCCACAGCATCAATCGCTCCTCTTCTTGTATGATTTATTCCATCGTAGAAAGTTTGCAGGATCACATTCCGGGGGTAAACCATGATGAGGACAAACTCGCTGAAGTTCCTTATAATGTTCCTAGGCTTCATATAAGGATTCACTATCCTTCTGAGTAAAGGAAGTGATTTCTTTAATGAGTCTTGCAGTTTTGGCTAAAGGGAAATATTTAGTCAGAAAGGCTTGGGCTAATTGATTCCATTTTGTGATTGAATTAGGAGGTAATGAATTCAGCCAAACTTTCGCTTTATCACGAAGTATAAATGGAAATAAGCAAAGTTTAACTGCTTCTTTAGGAACATTGGGAATTTTGAAAGTATCACAAACTTCTAAAAAGTTTACAATGTGAGCATTCGGATTTTCATTGGGTAGACTATAGTATTGAACATTATTGCTGATCATTTGAAATAATGATGGTTTGATTTCAAACTGATTTGTGGAAATGGGTGGTCTAACAATTCCCTGATTGTTACCATTGATAGTCGGAATGACATAATCCATGAGTCTTGGTTGAGGTTGATCCACATTTTGTTGTTCTTCTTCAGCCATCCTTCTTCTTTGACTCTTATTTCTCTGTTTTCTTCTCCTACCAAATCGTTCTATTTCTTATTCGAAAGACACCAAACTTTCTCCTGAACTACGCGTACATGGCATGCACACGCTAGAAAGAATACTCAATGAATAAGAAAGAAAAATATGTTAATAACAAAATATTTATATACTTTAAAAGCAAAAATAAAAATCTAATTGACACATAAAATATAATTGCCCGATCTTTGACGATTTGATCTCTAAAACACACTTGCCTTTCCAGGCAACGACACTAAAAACTTGATCGCAAGATTTTGACTATACTCGTTTTGATAGGCTTATACTCGGCAATGGTGCAAAAAACCTTGTTCCCCACTTATCTACCAATAAGATAAAAGTTCAAAATACAAACAGGTGTTGTCAATATCGCTTATTAAATAGAAAATGGTAACCACTGCAAGTATACAGTTTCGATGTAATTTTAAAAGATATTGATCCTATAGGGAAAGAATTCGGTTCTAAGGACTAACTAGAGTTACGGAACAAAAGAAATAAGGTAATTTGTATTGGAGGGTTTGGATGATAAACTGATGAATAGACAAATGCATGAATAGATTAGAGAAGATGTAAACTATATAGATATTCCCTAAGAACAAGTATACTAGAGAAAAGCATGCAAAATCATCAAGAAGATTTCATACATAAGATAACTTCAACAAAAAACGATTTTAGACGCCCAAATATTCAATAATTCACCGCAGATCAACACATGAAATGACTTTTCTAGATATAGGCTAAACGAATTATAACACTTATAAGAACCTGGATAACAATAATACTATGTTTAGTACGGGTCACTCTCACGTAGCCATATTTAGCAAGTTACCATTCCAAAAATGTTGGCTCATTAAATAGCATTATAATCATAGATCCGGTGATTATACACAATCTCATTAACCCTAAAATTACTCTTAAAGTTAACTTGAAAGCATATAACTTAATTAATATAGGAGACGCAAAACAAAATACTCATTATGACACATAGACATATCATAAACTTCAAAATAGAAAGTATAAGTAGAAAGCAAAGTAAAGTTGTAAGGTATGCAAGTGAAAGCTAAAGTTGATCAAACTGTATCCACTCTTTAATTGGAGTCGTCGATTCCCGCAATTCCTGTGTCTACTTTGAATTCAATCTCCACTCGTACAGAACCTCCGCTAGGATACTATTCTTTATGAATATTGAATAAATGAATGTTTAAGAACAAAACCTTTTATTGATAAGTGCTTTGCAATTACAGACATACAACTATTGCTCGAATATGAAGAGAAATCTAGTGATTGAAATAAGAATCGAATCACTTATACATTTTTTTAGCTAACACTTTGAATTAGAGATATCTACACAATTTTCACTCTCTAATGTGTATCACGTCTTATTCATATGGACACACACCATGCAGCATGAAATTGGTTAAGTTTGAACCCTATTTATAGAGTGCGAAGGTTTGCATCTATCCAAAAGAAGAGTATTGTACATTGGCAAAGGGTTGCATCTCTTCAATATGATTGGATGCAAAGATTCATCCTTATCCACAACGGAAAGGCACATTTTCATGATTGGTTGACTTCCAAAAGGTGTCTCTTTTTCTGGTATTCGATGGTGGTTTATCTTTTTTATCTGGCGGTTGGTAGTTGAGAAGAGATAACCAATAACCATCACAAGTAGTGAGCGCGAATCACATGGCGTGATCATGACTATTAGTTAGAAACTTTCTAATTGTGAAGAGAGATAAGTCGCGATCGCGAATGGATGTCACGATCATGAACAATGCTTTTCTTCATAATTCCTCTTGCAACTTTACCGATCTTTGACAGCTTTGATCCTAAGCTATTTCTTTATATTCCACACATCTTTTTGCACCTTTTTCACTCTTTTTACATAGAATTCCATCTTTGATCAATTTACTCCCAAGATTCACCTAGTTTCTGCACTTGCATAAAAAATAACTATATACCACGTGAAATCTTTTATATGAAGTATTAAATGACTCTAAACCATATCGTTTTATGATTGAAAATATCATGATAATAAGTGTAATTATACACATATCAGTTATGGCTTAGAGTAAGAAAAGTTGTCCTAAGTTGAGTATCACATAGTTTAGGCGATATCCACTCAGCTTCGCTGAATTAGCTTTTTAGAAATAAAAAGTTGTATTCCTTTAACACTTAGAGAATAATTGACACTTGTGCTACTAATGGTTTCTGTGAGAAACAAAATATGCCTTTGATGCTTTTCAAGTTAAAAAGCGCTCAAATTAAAGAAGATATTCCAGTTGTCCTCACAAGATAAAAGATGTCAGTTCAGAATGTTGGAGATTCCTCAGTAAAGTCCAAGATAAAAGGAATCCCCCTGATATGCGTTATTCTTAGTGTCCCCGTGTGCCTATGCAAACATCAAAAAGTCCACTAATGACCAAAGGCAACGCTTTATCTTGTACGCCTCTCTATCAGAACAAATTGCTTGAAGAAAAATGAGTTTTTGATAATTGAATTTTATCATGCTTCAACATTCAAAATCTCTATCTCTAAACATCTTGGAATCTGTCTCCAATGGGAAGATTCAAAAGATTTGAAGAGAAGACAAATTGAAGTGATGTTAGTATGAGATGTTTGCAACGGCTAATTCCAAGAGCTTCAATTATAAATAGAAGATTGGAGAAGATGTTTAAACTTGGTGAATTATCTCGAATTTCTTACAGAGCTGTAACTTTGTTAATTTACTCCCAGCTTTGAGAAATTCTAATGCAAGTAATTAGCAAACACTCATTGTAATCATTTGTTTGCAATAGAGAGAATAACACTTAAGATTTAACATTGTAAGATTCAACATTATATAAGTTGAATTCCTCTATTCGCAATTCTTTTTTATAAATATGAGTGTCAGTTTAGGAAGGATACCTAAACTGAGTTGAGAGGTAGTTAGAAGGGAGGGTACTTTATGTAATCGCTTCTACCTATTGTAAAGGCTCCTCCGCTTAAGCTCGGAAAAGGTACCTGTGGACTAGAGGTAGGCTAGGGGCCGAACAAGGATAAAATCACAGGTGTTGATGTTCTAACTCTATCTTTCATATTTATCGTGCTTCTATCTCATCCATCATTCTTTCAATTTTATCGGTTTGCTTAAAAAACCAATCCGAGCTGAGTAGAGTACTCAGCACTTGGTTGAAGATAAACTATGTCAGCAAAGTTGAGCAGTTTAGAAGTTTTTAGACCCGCTCAGTATAGTTCACTCAGCACACATCTAAAAGCTAAACTTGGTTAAATAAATTTTTATGAACTCTTAAAAGTAACCAAGAACTGCATTCATCCCCTCTACTAGTTGTATTAAAGTCGTTTAAGGACCAACAAGTGGTATCGGAGATGTGCTTAACTTATAGACTAATTGTCTTTGAGTTGAAAATCTATAAATGGCTTACAACAGCTACAGCTCCAGCTCAGGATAGATAGTGCTCCCAAAAGGAGGGAATATCTATAACTAAGCCACCATTATTCGACGGTAATCATTACATGTTTTGGAAAAATTATAAGAAAAATTTTATACAATCTCAAAGCATGCAAACGTGGCTCGCTATCGAGCATGGCCCACGAAATCATACAGTAGTAAGGAATAGGCAATGTGTTCCAATCAAAATAGAAGACTATGATGATTCTAACTTGAGGCTTCTCAAAGAGAATGCCGCAATCATCAATTACTTACATTGTGCACTAGATCATATAGAGTTCAACAAGGTCTCAAGATGTGAGACAGCGTAATAGATCTGGAAGATGATGGAGAGACCTATGAAGGAACTGAAAAGGTCAAAGAGTCCAAGATCAATCTCATGTTGAGAGAGTATGAGATGTTCCAGATGGGTGTCAACGTGGGTATTCAGGCGATGAATACTTAGTTTATTAACATTGTTAATAAATTGAAGTGGTTTGGCAAGGAGTTCACTAATGAGGAGCTGATGAAGAAGATTCTTTGCACCCTTACCTTAGAGTGGTGTGCTAAGAAGAGCGGGATCAAGGAAGCTCATGATCTAAGACCTACAAATATGATGAGCTGATAGGAACCTTGCTGACTAAGGATATGAGCCAGAGGAAATATACTGATGACTCCAAAAGAAGTAAAGGTAAGGAAAGAGAGGGCAAAGCCATTATCCTGAAAGCCGATTCATCAGATGAGTCCACCAGCTGTGACTCTAATGAGCAAATGGCCCTTCTGACTAGGCATTTCAAATGCTTAATGATGAAGGACAGGAAGTTCAATAAGAAGAAGTTTCCCGCTAAAAATAAGTTAACTTAGCACCGGCGAGGAGCTGAGGAAGGATAGATTAAAGAACATAACAAAGATATCAAATTCTTTGGCTATGGTGATAAAGTCCATATCTAGTCGATCTATTCAAAGATCAAGAAGGATGGATATAAGAAGAGGTTCGGAAAGAAGAATGAGGCACTTGCTATCACCTAGAGCGATTCAGAAGAGTATTCATCATCCAATGAAGAAGCAACTTATTCCACCAACCTCTGCTTGCTGGCCATTGAGAATGAAAGGGGTGAAGGCTTCATATCTACCTCAGGTAGAAGTCAAACCGTTGCTAACTCTGAAGCTAAGTGCAATAAAGGGAAAGCACCTCAAACTGAGGTACATTCTGAAAACCCTTTTTCAATAGAAGAGTTCACCCAGGCACTCTTTGATGTCATGAAACTGACTAATAAGTCAATGAAAAACATCAAAGGATTAGTAAGGAGAAATGAAGACCAGGAAGACACCATCGCTTCCATGTCTCTTGATATCTGGTTTCTTCAAGAAAATACTTAGTATTAAGTTTGTCATACCAGCAAGCTCACTAAGCAATTAGTTGAGATGACTGTTGAGGTAACAACTTTAAAGAAGAAATGGGTTCCTCCTCCAGCCACCAGTCAGTCTCTAATAACCAAACTCGCAATTCTAAGAGGAAGAATTCCTCTAAATAGAAGCGAGCGAGCCAGCTTAAAATAAAAATAGTGTGTCATTTTTGTGGAAAAGATGGACATGCTATAGTACTCTGTAGGTATAAAAATGTTTATTACGACGAGTATGATTGGAGTAACCTCAGCACTGCTAATAATAGAGGACCCAGCTCGAGAGCATGGGTACCTACAAAAACATAATTGTTTTGTAGGTGATCCTTAGGTTCATTGATGACTCTAGAATGTGGTATTTGGATAAAGGATGCTCAAGGCATATGACGAGAGGTAAAAGCTAGTTCATCTCATTATAGCGCAAAGGAAATGGAAGTGTCAGCTTTAGAGTTAACAAAAAAGGGAAGATTGTGGGATGTGGAATTGTTGGTTTCTCTCCTTCAATCAAAGAGGTTTCTCTAGTCAAAGGACTTAAGTTCAACTTGCTTAGTGTAGCCCAGCTTTATGACAAAGGTAGAAAGGTTACATTTGACTGAGCAGGCTATCCAGTTATTGAGTGTAAGACTGACTCAGCTATTCTCTTTGCTCCTAGAATTAATAATGTGTATATGAATGATTTATCCCCTGGCTCCACTAATGTGTGTCTCGTATCTAAGAAGGAAAATTCATGGCTTTAGCACAAAAGGCTAGGTCATATAAATATGAACATTCTATCCAAACTGGCAAAAAAGAATTTAGTTGTGGGTTTACCCAATATTAGCTTTGAGAAGGATAAACTTTGCTTAGGTTACCAGCTAGGTAAGCAAGTTAAGAAATCATTTGGATCAATAAATCACGTAGTAACAAAGTGACCATTAGAGCTCCTACACCTAGATCTTTTCGGCCAAGATCAACCCATGAGCTTGGGTGGTAAGAGATTTTCTCTGGTGGTTGTGGATGCCTTCACAAGATTCACTTGGGTAGTCTTACTGAGTAGCAAAGATGAGAGACATGAATCTTTTATCAATCTCACCAACCGGATAATGAATGAAGTAGGAACTAAAATCAGTAGAATTTAAAGTGATCATGGACGTGACTTCTAGAATTCCCATTTCGAAGAATTCTATTCAGTGCATGGTATTGACCACAACTTCTCTTCTCCTCATACACCTCAACAAAATGGGGTTATAGAAAGGAAGAATAGAACAATAGTTGAAATGGCTCGATCCATTATGAGTGATAACAATCAACCAAAGTACTTTTGGGGAAAAGCAATTAACATAGCTTATTATATCTTGAATAGGGTTTTAATTTGCTAAATTTTGGAGAAAACACCCTATGAACTTTGGTGAGGGCGTAAGCCGAAGATTGGACATCTCATATCGTTTAGTTGTAGTTGCTTTATTCTTAACACCAAGGAGCCTTTAGGTAAGTTTGTTACAAAAGTTGATGAAGGTATATTTCTGGGATACTCAACTAATAGTAGGGTATATAGAATATATGTCAAGTGTATCAGCCTATTTTAAGAGTCTATGCATGTGGATTTCGATAAAACTAACAATGCAGATGGACGTCTATCTGATTAAGATGAAGGAGTAACCCAGCAAGCAAATCAACTCATTTTTCGACTCTTTGTGCTGCCCGATCCAACATAAGAACCTGAAGCTGAGGAAGTCAAAGAAGATGATGATCTGTCAATCAATTTCAACGATAGCAAAGATCAACCTCCACCTCAGCAACCCATTGTAGATCCTCAAGATGTCGATCTGAGTCTACAAAGGGAGATCAGGAGTCATCGCAATCCATCCGCTCTACAACATAGTTGATAATGTTCTTAATCCTGTTATGATAAGAGGTTAACTCAGCATGATGATGAGCCATCCAACTTTCATCTCATTGATTAAACCGAAGAAGTTCAAAGATGTAGAAGGAGATGATTATTGGATAATCGCAATGCAAGAGGATTTTGATCACTTTAAGCACAATCATGCTTGGTATCTAGTTCCTAAGCCTAAAGGGAAATCAATAATCGGTACCAAATGGGTTTTCAAGAACAAGCTTGATGAAAATGGCGTTGTTTTTATGAATAAGGCTAGGCTTGTTGCTCAAGGCTACAATCAACAAGAAGGCATCAATTATGATGAGACTTATGCTCTAGTAGTCTAGCTTGAAGCAATTAAAATCCTATGTGCTTGCACATCTCATATGAACTTGAAATTGTTCCAAATGGATGTTAAAAGCGCATTTCATAATGGATTTATTGAAGAAGAAGTATATGTTTGCCAGCCTCGAAGCTATGAAGATTGAAGTATCCTAAGCATATTTTCAAACTAAAGAAAGCTCTCTACGGATTGAAGCAAGCTCCAAGAGCTTGGTATGAGAGGCTGACCAATTTCTTGATCAACAAAGGCTATAAAAGAGAGAAAGCAGATACATTTCTGTTTATCAAGCATAGGAAAGAAGATGTGTTGCATGTTCAAACATATGTGGATGATATCATATTTAGAGAAACTGATGAGATGCTGTGCAAGGAATTCAACAAGCAAATGAAAAGCAAGTTTGAAATGTCTATGATGGGAGAGCTCAAATTCTTCCTTGGTCTTCAAATCAAGCAGGCTGAGGATGGAATCTTCATTAGTTGAGAAAAGTATGCTAAAGAAGTTCTGAAGAAGTTAGCCAATGTCCACTCCCATTGCCACTGATACTATCTAAAGTAAAGATGAAGCTAGAAAACCTGTGGAAAACAAGTTCTATAGAGGAATCATAAGCTCTCTTCATTATCTTACAGCTAGTAAGCCTGACATACACTATGTTGTGTGCTACTATGCTCGTTATCAAGCTGATCCCAGAGAATCACACTTATCAACTATGAAAAGGATTCTCTGATATTTGCAAAGCTCAATAGAAGCAGGTCTGTGGTATCCCAACAACATGGATTTCACTCCAAGAGGATTTACAGATGCTGACTATGGCAGAGATAAGCACGATAGGAAAAGCACCATAGGAAGATGCCATTTTCTTGGAGAATGCTTAGTTCATGGTAAGCAAGAAGTACACTTTTGTTGTACTAAGTACAACTAAAGCTGAGTACATGGTAGTAGGAAGTTGGATAGTAAAACTACTATGGATCAAGTACCAATTGAATAATTATGGTATAAAATCTAAGTGTCTTGAAGTTATGTGTGATAACAAGAGCACAATTGACCTATCAAAGAATCCAGTTCAGCATGGCAGGATGAAGCTGTTCGCCACTTTTCTATTGATAACATAAAAGTTCTAAATATGAACTGGTGTTGTCACTACCTCTTATCAAATAGAAAAATGATTATAACTACAAGTATACAGTTGCGAAGTTGTTTTAAAACATATCCATCCCACAGGGAAGGAATTCGATTCTAAGTATCAACTAGAGTTACAGAACAAAAGAAAATAAAATGAGTTGAAAGTTTTGAATAGTATATTGATGAAAGGACAGATGCATGAATAGATTAGAGAAGATGCAAAGCATATAGATATTTCCTAAGAACAAGTATAGTAGAGTAAAATATGCAAAATAATCAAAGATGTTTTATGCACTAGAGAACTTCAACAAACTCAGTTCTAGACGCCCAAATATCCTATTATTCACTACAGAGTAACACATGAAATGACTTTTCTAAATATAAGATAAACGAATTATGACACTCATAAAATCCTGGATAACAATAATACTATGCTAAGTACGGGTCGCTCTCACATAGATATATTTAGCAAGTTACCATTTAAAAAATGTTGGCTTACTAAATAGCGTTATAATCATAGATCCAATGGTTATATACAATTTTGTTAACCCTGAAACAACTCTTAAAGTCAACTTGAAAGCATATAACTTCATTAATATAAGAGACGCAAGACGAAATACTTGTTATGACACATAGCCATATCATAAACTTCGAATTAGAAAGTATAAGTAGAAAACAAAGTAAAGTTGTAAGGTATGCAAGGGAAAGCTAAAGCTGATCAAACCGTGTCCACTCTTTAATGGAAGTCGTCAATTCCCGCAATTCCTATGTCTATTTGAATTCCGTATCAACTCGTACAGAACCTCTGCTAGGATTCTATTCTTTGTGAACATTGAACAAATGAATGTTGAAGAACAAAAAATTTTATTGATAAGTGCTTTGCAATTACACTCATACAACAATCACACGAATTTGTAGAGAAATCTAGTGAACGAAACAAGAATCGAATCACTTATACATTTTTCTCTCCAACACTTTAAACTTGGTGATATCTATAACTTTCACTCTATAATCATGTACATCACCATCCACACATTATGCTATCTATCATGGACGAAATTGGTTGAATTAAACCTATATTTATAAAGTGTGAAAGCTTGCGTTTATCCAAATGAATAGTCACGTCCATTGGTGAAGTTTCTTGGATCTAATCGAAGGAGTAAGCCTACATACTAGTCTATTCGTTCCATTGATGTCTAGTCTCAATGATACTACGACTAGGGATATTTAGACCATTCATAGCAACATATATGTGTAGTTCTCACACCACATAGCTCTCACTATATCCTTGCAATTTTACGCTATGAAGTTCTCATGGACTTTGTCTCATCAATGCGCATATACATATTAAACATTATACATATATGATACCATCAAGATACAATAATAAACAAAAAGTACTGATAAGCAACAAAGATGCCTTAATTATTGTTAATAACAATTCGAAACAGTTTGTACATTATATCTAATAAAGACATATCGACTTAATTACCTCTAGGGCATACATCATGTCTAACAATTAACACATATATGATACTTGAGAGATACATAATTTAAATAAACATTGATAAATAATAAAGGTTCCTTTTATTATTGATAACAATAATCAAAAAACTGTTTGTACATTATAAATAATAGGCTTAATGCATCACTAGGTACCTGTACTTGTCCCAAAAAGCCTACTGCCCCCCTGAACTTTCAAAGTGACCCCGTAGCTCCCTCAACTTTAAAAAAGTGCACCACTTTGCTCCCTTAGTGCCACGTGTCAACTTTTGATTGGAGGGAGAAAATCAGAAAAATTACATCTTTGAAAAGTCAAACCAACCAGAAGATGACACGTGGCACTGAGGGAGCAAAGTGGTGCACTTTTTTAAAGTTGAGGGAGCTACGAGGTCACTTTGAAAGTTCAGGGGGGCAGTAGGCTTTTTGGGACAAGTACAGGTACCTAGTGATGCATTAAGCCTAAATAATAAAGACGTATTGTCCTAATTGCCTCTAAGGCATACATCATGTCTAACAAATACTATGCCAAATATTGCTAGGAGAATCACATAAAAAAACAGAAAACACATCTCCATTCTTAAAATACCATGCCCGAAAAACACAAGCAACCAAGCTGTCTGGTGAGACAGGAAACGCCATAGTTTCTTACCGAGAAGAGCAATATTGAAATTATAAATATTTCTCCATTCCCCCAAACTTTTTAGCCTTACACAGAGCTTTCCATCTACACCAATGAATATCACCCATCTTACTACCATTTGAACACTACTAAAAGGAATTCAACAATTTATAGATCAAATTGCACAGGGATCCCGTGATATGGAAAAGATACATAAGGTAAGATGGGATAGATTGAAGTATAGATTTAATAAGGACCTACTTTCCTCCCCAAATCAAGAATTTTTGACCTCCAAGAGCCAATAAGCTTCTATATTCTATCCCGGATGAAGCCTAATGAAGTCGCTTTGCTCCTCCCGATGCATAATGGCATTCCCAAATACATAGAGTAAGGATAAAAAACTTTGACAAAAAAGAAATTGAAGACTTCAAGAAGTTAATCATTTATCCGGATGCCTTTTCATACTCTTTCAAACAATTCTGAATATGTTGACATTTTGATAAGTTTGATCGAAAGAACAAGAGGTTATCATTGGTAAAAAAAACTAATGTGAGATGGAATGGGAAATACTAGCCACTCTACAACTATGAACATGGCTAGTAAACTCAAGGGATGACAAAAGAAGCAAACAGACCCTAAAGTGCAAAGAATAAATATATAAGGAGACAATGGGTCCCCCTACCGGAGACCTCGAAAAGGCTTAATGGATTCAAAATAGTGACCACTGGAGGAAAACAAAGGAAATACACATCATCATCCACCCAATCAAATTTTTAGAAAATCTCATTCGTCTAAGTACAGCCTGAACATAAGGCCACTCAATACGATTATAGGCCTTAGCCATATCGAGTTTCAATGGAACATAACCATTATTCCCTTTAACTTTCTTATGAAGGGCATGACTAACCTTAAAAGCCATCATGACATTATCTATAATAAGACAACCTAGATGAAAGGAACTTTGGTTTTCAAACATAAGACCATGTAACACACCCTTCAATTTATTATCAAGTATCTTAGAAATAATATGGTAGAGTACATTGCAAAGGGAGATCGATCGAAACTTTAAAATACGAGTGGCATTTTTATTTTTTGGAATTAAGACAATGCACATTGTGAGCACGAGATTTTGTACCAGCTCGGGCGTTCGATAATGATAGCTTTTCGGGATTAAATCCTAGAATCTCTCTAATTTTCAATTATCCAGCAATCTTCAAATAGGAGCTCCCCTCCTCACCAAATAATATTTTCGGGGCCTAAATAAATACTCAAGATCATAAAAATATTTAAAAGCCTAAAAATAAATATTTCAAGGACTTGAATAAATATTTAAGACTTCAACAATAAATTGATTAAACTCTTAAAAGAGTTTTAATTAATTAATGGAAAATCAATTTAAAAATAATAATAAACTATAGAAAGTGATAATAAATAAATAAAAAGGAAAAAAACCAGCTCGAAGCCAACTAGCTTCGCCAGCATGGAGCTGGAGAAACCAGCACGAAGCTGCCTTGGCCAGCCAGCATTCGCTAGTGAAGAGTGGAGTTGTCGGCGAACCCGATGAACTCAATCAAAACTGGGATTTTCCCCTATAAATAATAGGAGATTTTTCAGTGGAAATGGATGAAAAGTTTTTAGAAAAAGCAGACGAAATCAATCTGGTTTTTTATATAAACATTTCTTTTAATCTTTTAAAAGTTCTTTTCTTTTTATTTTTGGATTAAAAATACATTTTGACTCTGAATTTATTTATTTTTTCAAAGCAATTTCTTTTTAAAAATCATTAAAATAAAAAAATGAACGAGGAATGCTCCCAGAGATCCATCGGATTTGTCGAAGTGGATTCGCGTCAAACGGTATCCCTCTGAGTTCCTAAAGTGACTTCTTCTCGTGACTTCTTCTCGTATCTTCTTTTTAATTCTACATGTTGACCTATGATTTATTCTATGCATTTATTATTTAATTTCAATTTTTATTAATTCTTTTAGTTAATTATTTGTTATTTTGCTTAATTTTTTATGTAGGCTTTCTTCCATCTTTTATTAATAATTAATTTAATTATGGAGATTCATGTTAGAATACGCTCACGAAGGGAATAAAAATTTCCCGGATAACAGACCTCATATATTTGCCATACGATCATTTTTACTAATTAAAATGAGCAACCTATGTGTTTATAAAATGAATTGTTTTTCTCTTCAAAATTAGAACTTTCAATATCCGATATTTAAATTAGGCCACATGGGCCTCGTCAAAATCAAATCAAGCATATGTGTAAATATTCATGTTGTGCTATATCTCTTGTGCTAAACTTTGTGGATGCAGGTAGATTAGGTTAGATGTATGCTTAGGATTTTATTTTCCTTCGGGTATTGCAATTATTTTTTTCAAGGAAATGTAAATAATAGATTGAGCGGTTGCATCCCCCGAGTTTTTGTGATTTGTAATTTATTTTCCTAAAGTTATAAATGCTTTATGTATGGATGTATTACTTTCTGTATGTGCATTAAATCATAGTATATAAAACACGAAAATGATTTAAGTTCGAATATGCAAAATTAAGAAACATGGTTTTCTGTAGATGTAATTTAATGTGACACAATGAAAAGAAAGCAACTTATCCCGAACCCGAATCTTTATGTCTTAGTGGGCCATCCCTTAGACGTTAAGCCTCATAGGACTTTAATTCCTTGAAGAGCTAATACTAGTGGCGACTATACACTATGAGATTGTGATTTTGGGTTTTGATCGATCTAAATCGATTTTGCTTCCCCTTTTAAACCTTTCGGGTCCTTGAACGGATATTTTATTTTCACAAAAACACCCTAGTAGACTGGGCCTATCATTAGCACGCTCTCGGTCTATCGCATTCGTGTCATTCACTCATAGTGGCGACTCCACTGGGGACATTTTATTAACTTTTTTTCAAAGTTTTTAGATCTTGAATTATAGAACCCAAGTTAATATACCTCACAGTACTTAATAGTTTTGGAAATAACAAACTGTCTAGGATAGTGAAATTAATTGAGTACTAAGTAGACTCTTGATTAATTAAGTTGACTTGAGTTTGTTTTAGTAATAATAACTCAATTTTGCTGTATAATTAATTAAGTTATTACTTAGTGTAGGAAAAGCTGATTCTATGCTGAGTACTACGTATTTTAGATTTATCTTACTCAGCTTATACTGAGTTTCGCTTTTATTTAATTAAAAGTATATTCTTTTGACACATGGAGACTTTATGACACATGTGCTACTAACATTGCTTGTGAAGGAACGGAATATCCCTTAGTTACTTTTCAGGAGAAAAGGTGCTGAAATTAATGAAGATTCCTGTAGTCTTCACAATGCTAAAGGTGTCCGTACGGAATGTTAGGAAATTCTCACTACAGTCCAAGTAAAAGAAATTTCTCTATCATGTGCCGCGCCTCAAGTGTCTCCATGTGACTCTATCAACATCAGCAAGGTTAACCAATTAAAAGACTACACTTTGCATTCTAGATGCCTCTCTCAGAACCAGATTGCTTGAAGACAAATGAGAAATTGTCAACAGAATTTTATCTCACCTCAACATTCAAGTTTCTATCTCTAAACATCCTGAAATCTATCTCCAATGGGAAGATATGAAGATTGAAGAGATGAGAATTGAAGATCAGCGATCTCGTAAAATTTCCACGATCTCGTAAAATTTGCAATGGTTACTTCTCAAAACTTCAAGGTATAAATGTAAGATTGGAGCAGACATTCAAACTTAGTGAATCACCTCGAATTTCTTAAGAGTTAAAACAATATCAAAATCACCCAAGCTTTCAAAGAAATTCCAATTGCAAGCAATTAGCAAACTTCCTAAATCCTTATATGTTTGTAATAGAGAGATTTACTTAGATCAACCTTGTAAGGATTCAACATTTATATAAGTTGAATCCAGTTCACATTTCTATTTAATCTGAGTGTTTGTTTGGGAAGGGTACCCAAATTGAGTTGAGCGGTAGTTAGAAAGAAGGGTACTTTCTGTAATTGTGTTTACCCGTTATAATGGCTTCTCCGCCTATTGAAGGAACGAACCACTAGTAGATTAAAGCTAAGAGATGGTATCCGGAGACTGGAGGTAGGTTAGGGGCCAAACAAGGATTAATCTCAGGTGATGACGTTCTATCTTTAATCTTTAAGCTTTAGTAGTGATACGCTCATTCTTCTCATTCTCTCAGTTTCATTTATTTGCTTGTTATCCAATCTGTGCTGAGTAGTCTTACTCAGCTAGAGATTGAAGATAAACTATGCCAGGAGAGCTGAGCAGTTTATACGTTTTTATATTGCAGTCAGCATGCATAATTAGCAAGCATATAAAAACTAAACTTGGCGAAATAATTTTAAACCTTAAAAGTAACCAAGATAATGCATTCACCCGCCTATATTCTTGTTAATAGCCCGTTTATGGACCAATAAGTTGTATCAAAGCAGTTGCTCAACTTTTAGACTAATCATCTTTGAGTCAAGATCTATAAATGGCTTATAACAACTTTAGTTTTTGTTCCGGTCGGGTAGTTCTCCTCAAGGAGGGAATGTCTATTATTAGACCACCTCTATTTGATGGATATCATTATACATTATAGAAAAATCTCATGAAAAACTTCATTCAGTCACAAAGCATGCAGGCCTGGCTTGATATTGAGCTTGGTCCTAGAGTTCCCACAGTTATGAGGAATGGAGTGCGTGTGTCAGTAGATCCAGAGGACTACGATGATGCTGACCTGTGGCTTCTCCAAGAGAATGCTGCAGTGATTAACTACTTACACCCTATGTTAGATGTTACTGAGTTTAACAGGGTTTAAGGATGTGAAATAGCATAGGAGATCAGGAAGAAGCTGGAGATTACCTATTAGTGGACCAACAAGGTCAAGGAGTAAAAGATCAATCTCATTTTGAGGGAGTATGAGATGTTCTAAATGTGCACCAGCGAGGGTATTCAGAGCATGAATACCAAGTCCATTAACATTGTTAATTAACTAAAGAGGGTTGGAAAGGAGTTCGCTAAAGAGGAGCTCGTCAAGAAGATTCTCCACACTTTTACCTTAGTGTGGGATTCCAAGAAGAGCGCTATTGTGGAGGCTCATGATCTTAAGATCTACAACTATGATGAGTTGATAGGCACCTTGCGAACTCATGAGATGTCTCTGAGGAAGTACTCAGATGACTCAAAGAGGAATCGAGGCAAGGAGGGTAAAGCCGTTGTCGTTAAAGCAGATTCATTAGATGAGTCAACCAGTTGTGACTCTGATGAGTAAATGGACCTTCTAACCATGGATTTCAAATACTTCATTAAGAAGGATGGGAAGTTCAAAAACAATAAAAAGTTTCGCACTAAAATCAAGTCAACTCAGTAACGGCGAGGACCTAAGGAAGGACCGAATAAGGAACACAGTAAAGTCATCAAATGATTTGGCTATGGAGAGAAAGGCCACATCCAGTCAAGCTATCCAAAAGTAAAGAAGGATAGGTTCAAGAAGAGGTTCTCCAAGAAAAATGAGGCACTTGATGCTACTTGGAGTGATTATGAAGAATCTTCGCCATTTGATGAAGAAGCTACTAATTTGGCCAACCTCTATCTGATGGCCATTAATGATCTTAGAGGAGAAGGCTCAGCATCTACCTCTGGTAGAGATCATTCCTTTGTCAACTCTGAAGCTAAGCATGATAAAGGAAAAGCTCCTCAAGTTGAGGTACATTCCGAAGTTCTTTTATCTGTGGATGAATTCGCCTAGACTCTTTTTGATGTTATGAAACAGACTAATAAATCAATGAAGAACATTAAAGAGATAGTGAGGAGAAGTGATGATTTGGAAGATAGTAATGCTTCCTTATCCCTTGATATCAAGAAAAAGTTGAGTATCAAGAGTGTCTAATCAGTAAGCTCACTAAGCAATTAGATGAGTTGACTACTGAGATAACGGCTTTAAAGAAGAAAGGGGTTCCTCCTCCAGCCAACAATCAAAATCAGAGTAACCAAACTCACAATTTTAAGAGAAATAATACTTCTAAACAAAAGAAAGCGAGCTAGCCCAAACCAAAAATGGTGTGCCATTTTTTTGGGAAGGCTAGACATGCCACAGTTCTCTATAGGCATAAAAATGGTTATTACAACGAGTACAATTGGTCTAACCTAAGCACTCCTAATAAAGGAGGACCTAGCTCAAAGGCATGGGTACCTAAGAAAACGTAACTATTTTGCAGGTGAGCCTTAGATCCGTTGATGACTCTCGAATGTGGTATTTGGATAGCGGATACTCAAGGCATATGATAGGAGATGAAAGTTAGTTCATCTCATTACAGTGCAAAAGAAATGGAAGTGCCAGTTTTGGAGATAACTAGAAAGGCAAGATTGTAGGCTGTGGCACTGTTGGTGTCTCCCCATTAATCAAAGAGGTTTCTCTTGTCAAGGGTTTAAAGTTCGATCTTCTTAGTGTAACCCAGCTTTACAACAAAGTCAGAAAGGTTATATTCGACTCAACAGGATGCTCAATAATTGATTGTAAGACTGACTCAACTATACTCTTTGCTCCGAGGATAAATAATGTTTATATGATAGATTTATCCCCTGGCTCCACTAACGTTTGTCTTGTATCTAAGGAGGATAATTTGTTGCTTTGGCAAAAAAGTTTGGGTCATATTAATATGTATATTCAGTCCAAACTGGATAAAAAGCAATTAGTTGTGGGGTTACCCACTATCAGCTTTGACGAGGATAAATTGTGCTCTGCTTGTCAACTTGGTAAGCAAGTTAAGAAATTATTTAGATCTACAAATCACGTAGTAACTAAGTGACCGTTGGAGTTACTCCACCTGGATCTTTTCGACCCAGTTCAGCCAATGAGCTTGGATGGTAAGAGGTTCACTTTGGTGGTAGTGGATGACTTCACGAGATTCACATGGGTAGTCTTGCTGAGTAGCAAAGATGAGACTTATGAATCTTTTATCAAGCTTAGTAATCGAATAATGAAAATAGGAGATAAATTCTGTAGAATCCGAAGTGATCATGGACTTGAATTTGAGAATTTCCATTTCAAAGAATTCTGTTCAGTGCATGGCATTGACCCCAACTTCTCTTCTCCTTATACGCCTCAACAAAATGGGGTTGTAGAAAGGAAGAATGGAACTATAGTTGAGATGGCCCAATTGTTGGCCACTTTTTCACAGATAAGTTTAATATCTTTATGGTTAAAAAAGATTTTTGATTCCCTCATAAGTTATTCTATCTTCTCTGATGTTCCTTATTAAGAAATTTTTCTCAAAGAAGACTTCAATCGTTACGGAATTACGTCCTCGCTATTGAAAATTTCTGTAGAATAAGGTAATCTCCCTATTCGGTCAATTCAGGATTTTGCACTGCAGACATATGCATCTCCATTATAATCCCAGAGACATCGATAGGTGTGCCCTCCAGAATTGCTTCCAAGATAAACAATTCTTCAGGAATGACAATATCAGAATTAGACATACCAAACAGCGCACCACTTAAATAAAAGTGTAATGCCAACAAACAAGGATCACAAATCCACCTGCTATAGGCGAATTCTTATTCGTACTCAGTTTGGCCCGTCAAACGATTCCATGCTTGTATAGGATTCCAACCAAGAGGCATCTTATAGAAACAATCTTTCGGAAAACCCAAATACATCTCCAAAGCCTTTCTCGTGATCTTATATTCTTTCCCATGGTGGTGATAGATTAGACAATTTTGTCTATCATTTCTCCATGCCACTGTGACCAGCATTTCCATGCAATCATTCACACTATTTCCGAGGGTCAAGTTGGAGTAAATGACAAAATTAAGTATTCGGAGATAATACATAATTCTATTGAAAATACCCAAATGAATAAGACTATTCTTATGAATTGCATAGGAACTCTTGAATTCAGCAATTCGGATCATTTCATAATGATCTCCCTCTTCCTTCGAATAAATTGGGAATGGCGCTTCGTACCACTCCTGGATATTCTTTGGCTGAAAAACACCGGTTCTCGTCGGATAAACCATTTGGATGAAAGAAATTTTGTAAAAAATGAAAGGATATTTAATTTGGAAGAAGTTTTTATCTAAAGGGAAGAATTATGATTGAAGGAATAGATTATTGATGAACAGACGTGCATCAATTTATAGAGATTAGTGGAATAACTGTCAAATAACGTTCTGCTCAACCGCTGCAGTTATCGCACAGGTCACGATCGCGAGTAATTATCGCGAGTGTGACTAATAGAATTTTGAAAATAGAAAGTTTTGAAAGGAAATTCATGAGCACGAAAGGTAGTCGCGAACACGAATAGGAAAAATAGAAGAAAATCTTCTATTTGTCAAGAACTAAGATAGAAAATTATGATGAATCACCCCAAAGATGATTATTTCATAATCTTTTCACATCTAGAATGAGATTTAGAAAATTGTATGGTATGGAAAATAAAACAAACAAATAACTTTAGAACTTACTTGCCTTACCTAGAAAATATCTTTAGAATGCGATTGCCTTCCCCAGCAAATATCTTCAGAACGCGATTGCCTTCCACGGCAACGGTGCCAAAAACTTGTTAACCACTTTTCCACTGATAAGTTTAATATCTTTATGGTTCAAAAAAAGATGTTCGTGAGACTTGGCTATACTCGTTTAGTAAGACTTATCCTCAATAATAATGCCAAAAACTTGTTCATGAAAAATGTAGGTGTTGTCAATACCCCCTATCACATAGAAAAATGATGATAACTGCAAGTATACAATTGCGATGTAGTTTTAAAAGATATCGAACCCACAGGGAAGGACTAGGTTTAAAGACTAACAAGGAAAGACAAAATAAAAGAAAGTAGAAATAGTTTTGAGATTTTTTGAAAGGAAAGATCAGAATGAAAAGTTGAGTAAATATAGATGTGATAGATGAGAGACTCTAAATACATAGATTTTCACTACGAACAAGTATAGCAGAGAAAACATGCAAGTTCAACAAAGATGTTATGATGCACTAGACTAATCTAACAAACCCGGTCAACACACTCAGATGTTCAACGATTCACCGCAGAACAACACATGAAATAACTTTTCTAATCCTAGTGTAAACGAGATAAGTCTATTATATAAACCTGGATAACGTCAATATTATGCTTAGTACGGGTCGCTCTCACATAGCCATATTTAGCAAGTTACCATTCCAAAAATGTTAGCTCACTAAACAGCGTTATATCATAGATCCTGTGATTATACACGATATTGTTAACCCCGAAACTACTCTTAAAATTAACGCCAATGCATACAACTTGATTAACATAAAAGACTTAGCATGAAATACGTATTATGACACATAGACATATCATAAACTTCGAAATAAAAAGTATAAGTAGAAAGCAAAGCAAAGTTGTAAGGTATGCAAGTGAAAGCTAAAGTTGATCAAACCGTATCCACTCTTTAATGGGGGTCATCAATTCCCACAATTCCTGCGTCTTCTTTGAATTCGGTCTCGGCCCATACAGATCCTTTGCTAGGATGCTATTCTTTGTGAATATCGAACAAACAAATATTGAAGAATAAAAACTTTTATTGATAAGTGATTTGCATATACGCTTATAGAATAATCGCTCGAGAATATAGAGAAATCTAGTGATCGAAACAAGGATTCGAATCACTTAAACATTTTCTCACTAACACTTAAGAACGTAGCAAACTCTCTATCTATACACACTATATCTCTCTCTAATTACACTCTAATATTTTCCTCTCTGGTGGTGTACGAAATTGAAGAGGATTGGAACCCTATTTATAGAGTTCAAAGGGTTGTGTCTATCCAACCGAAGGGTTGTGTCCATTGGTGAAAGATTGCATCTCTTCATTGTGATT